>WSXT02230329.1:0-16297 GCA_011762715.2 Neuroterus valhalla | reverse complement strand
TGAGGTTGAGGTGGTGGGGCGAAGGTGTGGGCGAGGCGCGAACGTGGGTGGCGAGGATGGGGAGTTAGGAGGGTGAGGTGGGCGGAGGGTAAATTAGACCACCCACAATTTAGAAAGCTTTGTACAGAATCTAAAAAATCTCTTATCGATTTCAGTTGGAAATTAACGGTGCACAGATTTTGTCACGAAATTTGTTCCTTCTCTTCCTTTTTCTTCAACTCGGCGAATTACTTTTGCCGAGGGCTGCTCGCACGTCGGCGTCGCATCGGCCTGCCTCACGGTGATTTCTTAATCCGACTCTTAATCCATCAAGAAAGAAACTGGAGAGACTCGCTGGCGGCTTCCGAGAAATTCCTCAGTGCTGTGATCGATTGTCCTGTCGCTCGTGACACGTGCTACACGCACTACGCATACCGCACACCACTATAAAAGCACTCTGCTCTCTGCTTCAACAGCCAGATGTAACAAACTTGTTGTTAATTTCCGTCAAGTTCAAGTGGGCAATTATTATGAAACTAATTCACAGACCTTATCATGGGATGAAAACACAAATAGTAGGCGCCTCTTTAATAGTGAACTACAGGATGAGTAGCTCATATTTACTCTTTAAACTTGCCCTGAATTTTAATTTTAAAAACTGTTTGTTTTATTGAGAATTCGTATTTTTTGGTCCTTACACTTAGGAGTTTTTATCTTAATTTCAGATTTTCCTCTAATTAAACTGAATTATTTTGTACAAAATTCAACTAGCTCTTATTTGGACAGTTTGTAAGAATTTCTAACAGATTCCTGCAGGAGACTGGTGACCTCCTCAGTGTGCAACTTAACCAATAATAATTCATTTACAATGATAAACGATAAAACGAGTTATGCTTACCCCGAAAGAGATTGGTCTTAATGATATAATAATAATAATAATAATTATTATTATTATTATTATTATTATAACTCTGCTGCTGTGTAGTGACAACATCATTACAAGACGAACTTTATATCACACCAATAACTTAATATTGTGCCTGCAAAAATATCTTCGCGACAAATTTCGATCTCTGTTTTTAAATCTTTTGTTTTTTAACATCTTGACTTTATCAGGCACTTGACTTAGTCCGTGGCTGGTGATAAAACACCGGGCAGAAAGACCCGAGATCATTTTCGACTAAATAGAGTAATAACAATAATAATAATAATAATAATAATAATAATAATTGCTAATAGTTGGTAGCTCTAAAAAAGCATCCAGAAGTGACCTAAGTTGCCTTCAACAAACTCTGCTGCTGTGTAATGACAACATCATCATGAGACGAACTTTATGTCACACCAATAGCTTAATATTATGCCTGTGAAAATATCTGCGCAACAAATTTCGATCTTTGTTTTTAAAATTTTTGGATTTTTAACATCTCAACTTCATCAGGCACTTGACTTAGTCCGTGGCTGGTGATAAAACACCGGGCAAAAAGACCCGAGCTTAACTTTCGACAAGATAATAATAAGTAGTACACGGGAGCCCTGCTTCAAGCTCCCCCGGTCAACGCTCTTCCGAAAATCTCGGTCGTAAATGGGAAGATCTGGAGGAAAGAGCAAGACAGCGAGCTGTGATATTTCAACAGCGACGCACAAGAGACGCGGAAAGTTTGAACACGTGCTTCAATATTCCGCATTCTTTACAAATACTTCATGATCGAAAAGAGCATCCTTGTAAATCAGGCAAATCTACATTCGAACAAAATATAGGCAATTAATATTATGTAAATGGTTAATGCCACTTTCAATGTTAACGTTGGCGTTAATCCCGCTTAAGACCAAGACTACCGTCTATGTCTGACACATTTCTTGATTCAGGATTCCAGTGTAAATGCAGAAATAAATATTTAAGTTACATACGTCAAAACTAAATTTCCTTGATATATGAGGTTAAGTTCATCAACAAAGAATATAGAACATTGGCTCTGAGTAATCCATTATCAAGGTCAAAAGGTGAGCCGTACATCTAATTTTGGCGACCGTGACATTTATCGTAAAAATTAGCTAACTGTCGGATCCAGAGGAAAATAAATTGTATTTATATTCAATGAAATTTACTTCTCATTCTCATTTCATTCTAACTATTTTTATTCAGTTTAGTTTTTCGGAGCTCAATCAGGGTTGCCACAATTTCTGGAAATCATGGAAATCAGGGAAACTTCTTAATCAAGGAAAATTCAGGGAAATATCAGGGAAATCTCATCAATATCAGAGAAAAAAGGGACGCCAAAATTTTCCTACTTTAAATTTACGCTGTCGAGACATTTTTTTGGAGGCCCTTTAATCTTGTAAAAGAGGCATTTTTATATTGGCATTTGGGTCTATACTTTTTTTTTCATTAATCAGTTCCCACAAAATATACATCTATAATAAATAATTGATGTTAAAACGTTTCTATCTGGGCTGATTCATTAGACTCATCAGTAAGGCAACCTGCCTTAGACGCTAAAAAATTTTTTAATTCGAGAAGAAATTGTTGTTGCTTGTTGGCTTTAGGGTCAGATATAATTTTACAAAAAAACGAATTGATATCGAATGATTGTAAGCAATGTGTAAAAATATCATATCGTATATCGTGAGAAATTCATTATATTTTCATACATTTTTAGGATCAAATGTTTGTAAACATAAATCTCAGAAATATGTAAAATTTATATTTTGTATGAAAAATGTATGGAAAAAGTCAGGGAAATTTGTCTGGAATCAGGAAAATATCAGGGAAATTTCGCGAGGGTCGATCGTGGCAACCCTGTCAATACAATTCGTGTGATTTCGTTGAAATATTTTTCAATTTACCAAAGTTACTTTGATTATCTTTAATCCACTTTTCTCTTATTCTAAATTCTCTGGACTTCACTTTTAATCTTTTTTCATTTATTGCAACAGCTTTTAATATTGAGCATAATTCATAATTAATTTGTCATAAATGCGGAATACGGTTGATTTCCTTACTAGTTCAAGTGACTAGAAATAACTTCCAATTTATTGGCTTCTTGTAATATAAATTATAATAAAGTTAAATAGACATTGAATTTATTTTGAATAACTATCAAATAGTTTGAATTATTTTGATTAATTCTATTAATTTAATTCCTTTACTTTGATTCAGTTATAATCACTTATGTTAAGTTAAATTTGATTCAATTCCATATAATGGAATTTTACTGGGTTCCGTCGAATTCTCTTCAATTCGGTTCAGTCCACTTGCATGCAGTTCAATTCCCTTTAATTCAGTGGCATTCACCATAAATTCAGTCGGGTTGCAGACGCTGCTGTCAAATTGAAGTCATTTTGAACTTACTCCAATTAATGTGTAAACGTGAATAGACCTGAATTGAATAAATTCGCTTGAAATTATTGCGAAAGTTCAAAATTCTTCATCTTCAACATCTGTTAGATCCTATAATTTATTTGTTTTATTGTAATATTTGTATGTTTGTATTATATACTCACTGTCACCACAGAGAAAAAATGATTTAATGTGAATCCAATAAATTTGGTTTAAATTCAGGTGAACCTGAAACTTTTAATTATATGCAACTTGATACTGTCTACAGAGCAGGATACTACATAGAATACTTAGAGTCAGTTTTCGTGCTTTCCTTCTAAATTGGATTGTACCGTATTTGATCGAAAAGTACCATCTGAAGAATTTACTTAGAAAGATTGTATTGCATATATTCTGTTCCGGGTGCTATCGATCTACTTATTTTCATAACTTGTTAATCGAAATTTTTCATTTGATGTACTTGAAGTACTTGACTAGTCTGAATAACGTTATAAATCATATAAATTTCCACCGAATTTCATGATGTTTCTTTTTTTTGCTTATTTTAAAAAGATACATGGTCCCCCATTATCAGGCTTCTAATTGCGGATATTCGAATTCGTTTCAGCGTCGATTGTGGTGCCAGTTGAAATGCGGGGTTCCGCGCAAATGTATACCAAGGGAAGAAATTTATGCGAGGAACTATCCAGGAACCCCGTGGTTCCACCCCGCGGTTCGGCGGTCCAATATCTGTTTTCGGGCGAAATTGATTGTTACTCGCCTCAAAAGCTGCACCTGCGCGTGATACCTATTGAGATCGAGCGACGGAATGGCCAGAGTTAATAAACGATTCTCTGTAGGCATTACCGGCCGATTAATAATTCCCCATACAAATTACGCCCCCGATAAATAATTCTACACGACCCGTGCGCTTATAAATAATTTCCCGTGTATTCGCGTCGATCGTTCCTGCGATAAAATGACAGGGCGAGTTTGCAAATCCGACCCTTAAAATTCAATCTAACGTGAATTACCACCATTAGCTCCTAATCAGAATTCCTCTGAAAGAAATTTTTTAGCACTCTTTCACTCTTCATAATTTAGGGACTTCGATTTTTTTTACTTGAGTCTGCTCAATTTATTTATAATAAATTCATAATTCAATGTATTGCATCTCTATTGAACAGTTCTCTATTCCACTTATTTGACGGCTTTCTTTTTATTAATCATAAAGATATCTTATCATTTGATTCAAAGAATTTAACGTTTCTTTAATCTGATTCTAAAAATATATAAATTTATCCATACGTCATGAGATGAAGAATTTTTATTTTTTCCATTATAAAAAAAAATTTTGCAAATTTGTTACTTTGTGATATTTTTTTAGTCGAATCTGATGATCGAATTGATGATACCCCAAACATACCGAAAGAATGATTACCTACATTTTTTCAAAAAAATGTATTGATCACGTTTTTTTTTTTTTTTGCTTTTCCTCATTTATCTGACTTGGGACAGGGAATTTCAGAAAATAATTATAGTTTTTATTTCAGGGGAGGGAGTTTCAGTGAAGAAGTATAATTTCACTTGGAACAGGCAATTTTTAATATGGAACGGATTTAGAAGAGAGGAATTTTAAAAAATCTTCCCTCCAATTCAAAATTCTTCACAATTTGCAAGTCCCCTCTTCTTCATTTAAAATAAAGAGAGTACTTCAAGCAGTCTTTAGAGTAGAAGTAGTATTTCAAAAAGGAGATATATTTCTGAATTATGATGGAAAACTCGTTTACGTTGTTCAATGTGAATTCATATTTTTTAAGTTTGAAAATCAACTACTTGTTTAAAATTCAAACTTTTTTTTCGAGAGTTAAATCTTTCAATCAAAGTTGCATTATTTCGTTTCAACATTCACCTCTGGTTGAAATTGTAACTTATTTGCTAAAAATCAATTTATCTTTTATTGGTGGAAAATCAAGTATTCAGCTGAAGATTGAATTTGAAAATTGAACTATTTGAAACTTTTGAAAATAATTCTTCATGGTTCAAAATTAACATTTTTCACATAAAATACATTTTTTCAGGTTGACGATTCATAATTTTACCTTAAAATTCATCAGTTCAATTGGAAATTATTTTCATCAACTGAAAATTTACCTGTTTTATTTTCATTGGAAAATTGATCTTCTACTGGTTGAAAATTCAACAATTTGGATGAAAATTTGTCTTCTTGAATTTAGAATTGAATCATTTCGTTTACAATTCACGTATTTTGTTTAAAAATCCATTTTCTGGTATAAAATTATCTTTTCCTTCGGAACTTAATATTCTTCTCAAAAAATTCTTCTTCACGATTAACAATTAAAGGTCTACTGTTGAACATTTATCGTTTCAGTCGAAGATTCATCTAGTTGTAAACTCTTAAGTTTGGTTTAAAATTAATTTTTCAAGCCAAAAATGTCACTATTCCATTTTTCTTTGAGAATTTTTATTCTTATGATTCAAATTCACCCATTAATAATAAATTAATATTAAATTGATAAATAAATAATAACTGAAAATTTTACTTACTGGACGTGAGAATACCATGGTTTTAGTTAAAAATTCATTTGTTTAGTTTGACATCCATTTTTTCCATTTGAAATTGGAGTAATTAAATTTCCGTTGACAATTAATCTTTTCCAGTAAAAGTTAATTGATCTGTTTGAAATCTCCATTCCTTCAGTTG
This sequence comes from Neuroterus valhalla, assembly GCA_011762715.2. NCBI lineage: Eukaryota > Metazoa > Arthropoda > Insecta > Hymenoptera > Cynipidae > Neuroterus > Neuroterus valhalla. The sequence continues at coordinate 10,277 of WSXT02230329.1, read as the reverse complement.
CAGATTCTTTGTTTTAGTATGAAACTCTCAGGCTTGGTTTGAAATTCTTTTTTTAAACTAAAAATGTTACTGTTCCATTTTTGGTTGAAAATAATTATTTTTTAAGTTCGAAATTCGACCATTTTGTTGAAACATTGTATTTTTTCTCTAGAAAATGATTCTTTCTATTTGAAAATTAATCTTCTTGTTTGAAGATTTACCTTCACAGTTGAAAATTGAACTGCTCCAGTTAAATATTTATCTTTTTAGTTTCAAATTCATCTTCTTGGATTAAAATTTAACTGTTCTGGTTACAGATTCGAATTGTTATTTGAAAATTCATCACATTGATTGAAAGATGAACTGATCCAATTCTTGTTAGAAAAAAATTATATTTTTTTGTTGAAAACTTGAGTATTCTTTTCAAAATTGATTTATTTTGTAATGTTGGATCTATTATGTTAAAGGATGTATAGAAAGAAAGTCATGAATAAAAATAAATGTGTGCGTTGTGCGACAACGATAAATATGTTACTTCTAGTTGACCGGGAAAATTGACAAACTTGACCGTGAAGAACCGGGAAATGACCAGGAATTTGAAATCGTCTGCTGAATCGCCACCCGGACGATACGTATAACTACAAAAATTTTTCGGGTTGTCCCCGTACCAGGTTCATTCCGGGACAAGTAAATTACTTCCTAATCCCAAAATACCCCTGTTTTAAATTTATGTTCTCAGAGTGTTCTGATGTAATTCATCAATATATTTCGTGTTCAAAGATTTAATCATTCATAGAGCATGAATTCAGTTTGCAATATCGAAATTTGAATGCCTCTAATTAATTAATTTCTCATGTCATCCGTATTACTCGTCTATTTAAAGGATTATGTCAGGGGGCGAATTGGATGTGATACTAATTGGTTTGCTTATCGAAACATTATTTATGGTTAAAATTGTTTGTAATTTGCGTACGAGCCCTCGACCTCAATCAAAACAGTATATTAATGTACTTCATTGAGAGTATACTAACTCTATTAGCATAATGCTGGTTATTGAAAATTTGATCAAATTATTTGCAACGTTTTTCCTATGTGTAAACAGTTTATCTTTAGCGGTTGAACCTCAGTAAATTTACGCATTGCGAGAAACTACATATGAGATACAAGTTTAGTCCAAAATATTTTCCATACCTTTGGTCAAGGAATCGAGTTGAGTCTTCTGAAGACTTTGGCTCGAAATATAATTTTCATTGACTAGTCACTTTTTAATTCAGTTTTAAAATAGTCTTTCTTGACGAATACTATGACGTAGGTAGAATACAATACTGTAGAAAATATTCGTCTTCTTTCACTGTAGTAAAGTACAACGATTATCATTTGACAGTAATTAAAATTTAACATACTGCAGTATAGTATCGCACTACACATTAAATTTAATATACTGTGTATAGTACAGTATTATACTTCTTTTAAGTACAGTATAGTATATTAATATATTGTTCAAATTGAATACAAGAGGATGACACATACTTTTAAAGTGCAATACAGTATAGTACCATTATGTACAGATATATCGTTTATTCTTTAATAAATCAATACCTTCAGATATATTTATGTATATTTTAGTACTCCAATGTTATTTTAAATTACATTACAGTATGCGCATTCATATAATGTTTTTCCACAACATAGCAGGATGGATTGTTGTACCAGTACAGTAATATGCATAATACAGAATTTAGGTAAGATTTGCTTAATGTGTTACTTTAATACAGTGACTACAGGATACCGTATTTGAGTAGAATGCTGTCTAATATCATATTTTAGTACAGTACTGTATAGTATGGCATTGCAACAGTTTTTTTTTTAAACAGTACCGCGAGGCAGTGTGCACAGAAAAAAACGAAGTACAATTTTGACCCCGAATTCGGAATATTATTTACCTGCAACAGAAATAAACCTTACGTGGCAAGAATAATCCACTACATTGGATATGGTTACGATGTCCGCTCAATTGTACCTTTTTTCCGTTTCAATGCAAAAAGATACAAAAAAGACACTTGAAAACTACCCGCAATAAAAGATAACTATTGTTTTTTTGTGTGCGTTGAATGGGAACATAATAGTCTGGTTTGCAAACATGCAGAAAAATCTCGAGCTAATTTCTTAATATCGTCCATTTTTCTCTCTGGCTTTTGCGGCCCGATACCGCGGAGCGATAAATGCCGTCGACTCTAATTTATGTGACGGCTCGTGCAAAGAAGCTCCGCCCGAGAGTCTTTTATCGCTAATGAAGCTTCATCGAGTTCATCGACATCATTCAAATTCACGTAATTCCCACAAATCATTCCATCCGAAAGTAAGAATTCCCTTTCCATCAGAATATATTATCTCAAAAATATAGGTAAATTAATTCACTGTTCGGAAATCCGATCTCCCTTTATACTACCTCCAGCAATTAAGAGCTTACTGATCTCTCTCTTTTCAACCTTCCATTTGCCGCACACAGTCAGGACTAATTCCCATTGATTGTTCGAGTTCCATACAAAAAGAGATCACTTTATCGTTCATCCGTGATATGCTTTTCTAACTATTAATTTCGCATTTACCCCGCTCTTGAATCATCTTTGATATCTTTCTAGAGAAAGAAAGCTTTTTGCATGTTTTACCATCAATTTTGTCTGTTCGTGCTGTGGTTTATTCGTTTATTCATCTTTAAAAAAAAATGTTCCCTATGTTTTCCCATCTTTCCTACTTTGTCGACTGGGGTTTCTATTTGATGGACTATGGTCCCGTCTTGCCGATACTGCAATTTTAAGGGAGGTTCCTACTTAGTTGAGTCAAAAAAAACGTTTGTTTTTTTTTGCATTTTCGGATAGATATATGTTTTGAAAATATATCTGCAAAATTTCAAATCAAAATATAAAATATTTCAAAGGTTATGGGCCGTTAAATGGAGCGGTCAATAATTGTAATTTGTTTAAAAAATTGGTTTATAGAAATTGTTTAAATAAATGAATTTTGCCATTTTCATGGCAGATTTGAAATCAGCGATCTCGAAAACATACGAAATGATGATTAATTGTAATTATATCATAAAAGTTACCTAATTGTTTGCGTTTTTCATGGAAACTTTAAACGCGTTTTTCTCGAAACAACGTTTTTCAACTTCTCGGAAGTCCTGGAAGGCGAAAAAAGTTAAGCAATCGCTATGAAACTTTTTTGACATGTTCTCAGAAGATATCCGCACAAAGAAGGCTACGACCAGACAAAAATATTGATCATTGTTTGTTTAAAAAATAATTATCAGCAATAAAAACGGCAAAAAATCAATTCTTTTTCAAAATCTCATAACTTTCTCATTTTTCATTTTTTTTTTGTTTATTGTAGTCTAAATTGTGCGCTTTAGTGTCTGGATTAAGAAAGTCCCGCCATTTTTTGTTTAAGATTTTTTCTATGGTAGACAGATTTTCTGAGAGCGGGAGAAGTCGCTGCCGACCACCCGCCATTAATCAGCCCCCCCCCCCCTTCCCCTGTATGTAGAACGACCCAACAAATTTTGTAACAATACAATAAACATTGACAAACAACTGTGAAAAATGTCAGCCTCCTTTTTTTTTATTCTTTTCTCAATAAGCATTCCCAAAAAACAGCCGGATTTCGGCCCAACAAAGTAGGAAACCCCCTTAAGAAAACTTTTTGGTTGTATTTACCTTAAAACTGATTTCCGCTGACCTTCTGTTCTTCTTTACTGTCAAATAAAACTCATTCCCCCGAAACGCAGATTTTCTGATTTACCGCAAAGTCACATATTTTTATTAACTTTGACTTCCTCTTTGCCAAGAGAACACACCTTCCTGCCAACTATATTTTTTATCGTCTTTAATTATCAACCAATCTCTAAATTTTCCTTCTTTTCCAGCATTCGAAATTTACTAACTAACCAAAAATTATGTTGGCTTCAGAACAAACATTTTTCGCATAATACTTAAACATTCAATTAATATTTCCCAGAGGGTAAAAGAGTCTAAAGATGCTGCTTCAGGAAAAATTATGTTCAAAAATTTCATAGCGTTCGTTCGGCTTGAGAGAATGAAATGGGATTCAGTGTGGGAGGACGGTGAGAGTGAGTTTCCATTATAAAGCGGTTAGGAACAAGTGTGCTCGTTGGTAGCACGGAGGGTGATTTTCTCCCTGCGAGGATAAAATCAGCATAAACGTATTGGAGGGGAAGAGTCAACTGTGTTAGACCTACTTTTGCTCAATTACGCGGTGAGGTGAAACAACCAGCGCTCCTCGTGCAGGTGAAGCTTCGTAGCTGTAGAGCACACCTCCTAAAATTAACTTTGGGAGTCAAGTTAATATAATGTACAAGTTTAAAATCAAAACATAAGAATATCAATAAAGTATCGTTTCAAATTTGGTAGTAAATTTACTTCATTGTTCATATCTAGATACAAATACGCAAGCACATTTTTTGTGGTAGCATATACGACTGCTGTAATCAATCTACTGCCATGCTAAATGGCAATCGGAAGAGGTTTATGAGTAGAAGTGTTTTTCGATAAAAAGGAAATTAATTTTTGTTGAAAAAAAAACGTGCATTTAAACAAAACGTATGCGCTTGATTTTCCCGTACAAAAAACATGGCTACACGGAGCCGTTTAACGCTTCCGTGTCCAGTAGGGTGGTCCAAAAAAAATTTTTTGAATTTTTATGCAAAACGCCCGAAAATTTGTTTGAATCCACAAAAAATGAATGCATTTTAAAAAAAAATAATATTTAGAGGTGGCGCAAGCCCAGTGACGTTTAACACGTATTTCCCATGAGAAAAAAGACGCTTTTGTAAATTTTTTTCAGAATTCTCAATATTAGGTGAATCGAGTTCGAAATTCACCATTTCTCTTTAGAATTAGACACAGAATGCGAAAAAAATATTTCTTTTTTAATATCACTCCCATAAATCTGTTTTATAGGTTCCCAAAAAGACCCCATGAGTGAAAAAATGAGTTTTTCGAGTTTTTAACGCTACTTATTATTTTCTTGTGATTTTTTTCAACGCAGATTGTTCCAAGTACATGTAATACTACTTTATACTTATAATTAGATGTTTATTAGAATTGTTTAAACACATTATTGTTGTTTTTAGCAACTTTCTCTTAGAAAAGGGTTAGAAAGTCAAGGTTTTTTCTGGATTTTTCAACTTATTTTCAACGTTTCACTTATAACGAGTTAATAATCAATTAAAGTTAACAAAAATAATTGTATAAACAATTTGTAATTAATTATAACAATTTTCTCTTAGAATAATGCTACTAAGTTGCGGTTTTGCTGAAATTTTCAACTTCTTGTCCACTTTTCACCTAAAGTAAGTAATGATCTAATTTAATTTAGCAAGGATAATTTTTTTAACTTTTTTGCCTACTTTCCACTTGCAGTGAGTTAATATTTAATTGACTTGAACAAAAATAATTGTTTAAACAAATTATCATTGTTTATGGATTTCTTCTCTTAGATTGGTGTTAAAAAGTTGAGGTTTTTTCTAAACTCTTAAACATTTCGTTCACTTTTCACTTAGTGAGGCGATAATATTATTGCAAGTTAACAAACATGCTGTTTTCAACCATTTATTGTTGTTTATAACCATTTACTCTTAGATGAGTGCTAGAAAGTTGTGATTTTTTCTGAAATGTTAAACATTGCACTGAATGTAATGTGAATGAAATTCAATTAGACTGAATTAGTTGAATTTATTTAATTCTTGGTTAAATCAGATGGTTCTTTATTTAAAAAAAAAAATTTTTTTTAATATCAACCATTATATTTTCAATTAAAAATTCATATTTTTAAGGTCGAAAATTCAACTCTTCGGTTGAAAGTTGAACTACTTTCTTAAAAATTCAATTTTTGCGTTGAACATCCATAATTTTAGTAGAAAATTCCAATTTCACTGAATGAACTCAGCTTTTTTGTTTTAATCAATTTTTTTAACATTGGGAAAAGAACGAAAAAAATAATTTAACTAAAACAATACAATACCATATAAAATATGATTCTCTCTAATGTTTATTTATTAGTTGTTCACAACTAAAAAGATGAAACAACGTTAAACATTTCAGAAAAAACGCAACTTTTAAGCACTAATCTAAGAGAAGATAGCTATAAATATTTATAATTCGTTTAAACAATTATTTTTGCTAAATTAAATTAGGTAATTACTTACTTTAAGTGAAAAGTGTACAAAAAGTTGAAAATTTCAGAAAAAACCGCAACTTTGTAGCATTATTCTAAGAGAATATTGTTATAATTAATAACAAATTGTTTATACAATTATTTTTGTTACCTGTAATTGATAATCCTTGCTTGAACTGAAACATTGAAAATAAGTTGAAAAATTCAGAAAAAACCTTGACTTTCTAACCCTCTTCTAAGAGAAAGTTGCTAAAAACAATAATTAATTTTCTGAAGAATTCAAATGAACAACTTCATCAGCACAAAGTAATATTCCATGTATTTGAAACAATCAGCGTTGAGAAAACCGCCAAAAAATTATAATTAGCGCCAAAAACCCGAAAAACTCATTCTCCCACTTATAGCGGTTTTTTGGGACCCTATAAAACAGAGTTATGGGGGTGATATTTGATAAGTAATATTGTTTCATATTCTGTGACTCATTGTGAAGAGAAATCGTGAATTTCGAACTCAATCACCTAATATTAGGAATTCTGAATAAATTTACGAAAACATATTTTTTTCTTATGGGAAATACGTGTTAATCTTTATGGGGCTTGCGCCATCTCTAAATATTATGTTTTTTCAACAACAAACCTTTTCAACCACCCTTGTGTCCAATCTGGTCAATGTCTTAGTCATTGGCCGCTATTGGCATACAATATGAACCGGGTTTTATTAACCCTTAGCCGACACACTGGGGTCGTTCGTGACTAGGTCTTATGCATATCGAATTTCCGTCCCCTTAATTTTCGGGAAACTATATTTTTTTTAAACAAATTAAATTGAAAATTTTTCGCATCGCACTAATATTGTCTTAAAAAGGGGTAGTTAATGTACAACTGTGAATTTTGTTACGATGAAAAACAGCTTAGTTCAATCAGGATAGACGGTTATGTGGCTGGGGTCCGTAACGCCCCAGTGTGTCGGCTAAGGGTTAACAATCTTCCAAATAAAAATAGATAGTTATTTTGCTCTTGCCTATGTTAACTATATAGAGATTGGTCGAATTTCGAGCACAGGGTCATCTTGGTTTATATGAATGTAGCAATATTTCATGAATTCGAATAGTATGCAAAACAATGTTCTTAATCATAGGATAATACTACATATTGAAGTACTGTATTATATAGAATTGTATCGAAATACTTAACCTCAAAGTATGGTCCTAAGTATGGTTTCCAGTTATTATTAATTCATTGTTAATTCCAAATAACTTTTATTCTCTAATACAATTTTTGAATGTGAATACTGTTTCATCAACTAGAGCTCTTATTGCAATTAATATATATTTACTTTTTCCACATGATTGTGTAATTTTTCAATCTATTTCTCATTTACTAACTATTTTCTTCTTCACAAATGCGTCTAGATCTGATGACCTCCTCCCCCCATAAATCCATCACTTGGTTGTTAAGCTATTAAATAACTCATATGTCTTCATTAGCTTTTCGCCTGATGCGAGGAAGAGAGTTTTAGCAATTTAAGGGCAGGGCACAGCAACGACCGGGTTATAGTAGAAGGGCAAGGGGATAGGCATTACCAGCGTTACAAGAGATGCGAAACTCTGCTCGCGGCGGACCACCACGTAATGTAATCACATCAATGATGATGGGGAACCACAGCAACAAGAGTAGTTTATCAGACATAAAATTAAAAGTAATTTTTACTATACCTTTTTCTGAAGATCGCTATGACTTTTCTTTCATTTCAAGTTCACATTTGTATAATCAACAATCTACCATTTGCGTGTAAAGTAATAGAATCAAATTAGAGTGTATCCCATAAAATCACAGGAAGAACAAGAGTAGTTTTTTGTTGCGGTTAATTTTCAAATGAGTGATGGATAATTTTTTCGTATTGAAACAGAAGAATATTCAATGAAGTTGACATGATAACCAGAGCCAATTTATGGATAAATATTATCACGTGAAGGTAATTCTTGTTGCAGCATTAACGTCAACATTAGTGTTTAATAAATTGGTGATGAAAAGGTTCTCTTGATATCTAGATTTTACAACTTACTCCTATGCCATGTCGTAAAATTCAAAATAGTCTACGCAACACTAAACTTCAGCCTTATGGTGAAAAGCCTAATTTTCCTCGCTCGCATGCAAATGTTTCTCCTATCCTCGACCAAAATTATGAGCTCTAACTTCCCCACGACTATCATCATCTCTTTCATGTCTACCTCTAGATATGATCTTATTGTATATGAATACGAGCGAAGTTCAGGAAATTGCGCTTATTTATTTCGGAAATTTGCCCCCTAATTATATTCAATTAAAAAGCAATTACCGGTTTCCTATTTTCATCAAGTTAAAATTAGAACAATGTTTTGCATGTTTGGTGTCAATCAAAGGAGTTTCCCTGCATCTATTTTTTCGTATGCTGGAGAATCGTGCAGGAAATTTAATCAGAAAAATATTCCTTTTTTGTTGTTCTGTACCATTCGCATAATTATTTTTAGAAATATTCAGACACTGAGTTTCAAAAAAATCAGTTACTTCTGTAGTTCTGAGACTCGTATTTGAACCGGGACAATAATTTTTTTGAATCAGATCTGATGTACAGTAACTGAAATTGTGGAATATTATTAATGAATGTTTGTTATTCGATATATTAGATCGAGTACAGAGTCAAAAAAAAATGGAAAATTAAGTTTCTAACCGAATACTTATATTTTTTATTTTCTCTTATATTCCGTTGAATATAATCATAAATTTAATAAATTAAGTGTTGTAATATTTTTCAAATTTCATTTTACAGGAAACATAAAAACGAAAGCAGTCCTTGACGTCGAGACGAAGAAAGGTTACTGGCTGACAATCTACGTGCAAGATCACGGAGTGGTTCCTCTCAGTTCCAAGCAAGAAGTAAGTTTATAAAAAATAATATTATTTTGGGATGAAGCACATCAATTTTTTTAGTTTTAATACTCATATTTTGTTTGCAATTTGTATATTGCTGATAATATAGATTCATAGTCAAAAAATGTATAAGATTGTTCACTAGGAATAAATTTAATTCTACCAATCCCTTTATAGCAGCCGTCATTCAGATTTGGTAAGCATTAGGAAACCTGTAGGAAACTTATTTACTGGTATCACGGAAAAAACAAAGGTAAAATGTTATTCAGGTAAAAATTTTGGGCTAATCTCGCAATGTGAAAAAAATGAAAATGGGAAAGGAGAAGGGGAAAATAATATATCGCTGATTTATCATTTTATTCTCACCGATCTTCATTCTTTTGCATGCCGAGATTTCCCCAAAATTTTTACCTGAGTCACTATTTACCCTTCGTTTCTTCTGTGATTTTTCAGCAAACAATGAGTCAGTGTTTAAGACTATAGGTATAGCATTATGTTTGGATTCTGAAAACTAATTACTCGAATTTGTTGTTTATTTAATAGCAATAATCATTGATGAATACTCGTAACTAGTTATCACTGTAGATTTTTATTTATTGATATTTATAAATAGTTAACACTATTGAGTATTTTCATTTACATGCATTACTCATCAATCACTAGGCATCACTAGTATGATTCATTGAATACTAGTTGGTAAAATGTTCAGTATTAGTAGTTATATCACTATCAAGCACAATATATTATTGTTAATATGGACTACAAATCAAAATATACTATCATCAATCCTGAATGCAAGTTATCAATATTCATCACTTTTGAGCTATAGTTAATCGATATTCATTACTACTGGATAGTAGTGAATAAAATTGGGGTAGTTACCATATTCGAATATTATATATCAGTATGTTATTAGTATTGAATACTAAATATCCGTATTAACATTTATTTCGTAGTGGTTGTCACCATTTAATGTTGAATATAATTATTCATATACATGACTATTGAAAATTATTTTGATCACTTGAGTTGCTATTGAATTACTATCAAATACAGCTTTTTCCTAATTAATATCATTCGAAACTATTCACCATCATTCATTAATATTTATAACTACACGGAGAAAAAAAATCCATTAAAATTACCGAAAAGTCTGTAACCATTACAGATTTCCTATGCTAATATAGTGACAGCATA
>WSXT02230318.1:0-16298 GCA_011762715.2 Neuroterus valhalla | reverse complement strand
TCACTTTTAGTCACTATTTAGCTTAAATTAGTCACTTTTGTCACTTCTTTGAAGTGCATTAGTCTGTGGCAGCCCTGTCAATGACTATAAAGCTCAAAATAACGAATAATCACAAATTTTCGTTATTTGGGAACAAAACTAATTTTTTAATAGAAGAAAAGGTTTCTTCGAATTAGTATTTACAATTTGAGTTATCCTCCGAAAACTATGCAACAATGAAAAAATCCATATTTATCGTAAATTGGTATTAAACTTGAGGATAATGAGATAAATGTTGTTTTTACCTAATCAAATGACATTTTTTTTAATGGTGACGATTGTTTAATTGATGAAAAGAGTAAATTCTCATATATCCGGAATTAAATTAATTTATTAATAATTTATTGAATTGAATTGTTATTTATTGTGAATAAATTATTTAAAAACTATGATTTTGCACGATTTGAAACTGCTTTTTGTCGACGTCAGAACTCGAAAAGATAATTTTGGAACTAAAGGGTGATTTTCCAACAAGAAAGATAGATGTTCTATAAAATTTGATGACTTTCGAAGCATGAAAGATTGAATATCAACTAAAAATGATAAATTTGAAGCAAAAATTTTAATTTTTAACCAAAAAAATAAATTTTCAACCAAATAATCGAATTTGGAAGGAAAAAATGTTATTCTATCAAACAGTTTTATTTTTATCCGAATAGTTTAACTTTTCAACACAGAACAAACAATTTTCAACAATACAGTTCAATTATCAACGAAAAAGTTAGATTTTAGCTCTAAAAAGATGCACTAGTAAAATCAAATTCTCAAAACAAAAGGATCCATTTTCTACCATAAAAGAGAAATTCTCAAACCCAAAAGACAAATTTTTAAATAAATTGTGGATTATTTGACCTAAAAAAATTAGATTTTGTAAGAAAACTAGTTGGCTTTCAAACCAGAAAAGATTATTTCCCAACAAAAGAGAAGTTAACTTTCAAAAATAAAAATTTCTAATAAAAAATATCAATTTTTAACCAAAAAAGGAGAATTTTTACCCAAAAAGATCAATTTTGAGCAAGAGAGATGAGTTCTAACCAAGAAAAATGAATTTTAAACCAAGCAGTTGTATTCACAACCGAATAGTTAAATTTTCAATGAAAAAGAGTAAATTGTAACAAGAAACAGTTGAATTCGAAATAAATCTTTATTGGTCGAGAATATTGTTCTTTTTTCGCTCAAAAATTCAGTTCCTCAGGTTGAAAATTCAACTCGTTTTGGTTGAAAATTTTACTCTTTTTTGTTTGACAATTCGACTACTTGATTTCATAGTTCATCTTTTTATGTTAAAAACTCAACTATTTGGTTAAAATTCAACTATTTTGTTTGAAGCTCATCTCTTGTGCTTGAAAGTTTTCAACTATTTGCTTTTAATTCAGCTATTTGGTTGAACTTTTTTTTGATAAAATTCTACTGTTTTTTTTTTTTATTCGATGAATCTTTATTAATACTTTGTGAACCTCATCATAAAAACCAAAACCTCGAGATCTTATTTCGTCAAGACATGTCCAAAAATAAATTTCAAAGATTTCGGTTATAAAATTTTGTATAATTTATATATATCATGGAATGATGCCAACAAATAGTTTGTTTAAAATTCATCTCTTAAGCTCAAAGAGTAAACTGTTTTTGGTTGGAGTTTTATCTTTTTGCTTAAACTTTTTTGTTTTAAATGCAACTGTTTACTACTAAATTTTCTTCCAAATTCCAACTCTTTGTTTGAAAATGGTATTTTTTGTTAGAAATTCATCTTTTACAGTGTGTAAATCAACTGTTTTCTAAAGCATTCGACTTTTCAGCTTGAAAAATCAACTTCCGTAGAAAATTTGTCTTTTTAGATAAAAAAATTGATCTTCAATGGCAGTAAAGTCATCTTGGTAGGGTAAAAACTCAACTATCATGTTGAAAAGTTAACTATTTCGTTAAATTTCAACTGTTTGGTTGCAAATGAAACTTTTAAGTTCAATTTTTTTCCTAATCTTCAACTATTTGGGGAAAAATTTATCCCTCCTTGTTGAAAATAATCTTTCTAATTGAAAATTATTTTTTTGGATCAGAAGTTCATCCATTATGGTAAATTATCTCTTCTGTTCAAAATTCATGTTTTGATGTTTATACGTCAACTATGATATTTAATAATTCATTTGAACTTAATGACAATTTAAGATGTATGAAAAACGGTTTATTGCTATACAGCTTTCGGAAGATAATATTTGGTGTGAGTTTTCACTTTAAGAAACCTTCCTATCAATTGGAAAATAAGGAAATAAAAAAGCCAATAAGGAAACATTCTTTTAATCGAGTGAAAACATTATGTTTCTTGTTTTTTTTTTCTTGATAACAATTTACGATGCATATAGATTATTTATCGGTGCATAGTTTCCGGAGGATAATTAAAGTTGTAAATACTTATTTCGAAATAAATTAATGTTATTCTAAAATAACAAGAAATTCGCTATTTTTCATTATTTTTATCTTTATCGTCTATGTGCAGACATTAGATAATTTCTTGTATCTGAAAGTTTTTGTAAGTTATCTGGATATCAACAACAGCTTTTGTTCACTCTCAAACTTTGGAAGAAAAGAAGGAAATTTCGCTCTGCTCCACTAGATAGTAGGGCAGAGTGAGAAACTTCTTTTTTTATACAAATTTGAAGAGGTTGTTAAAGTTTTACATTGTCATCCAGGTTTTTCTCAAAAACTTACAGATGAAAAAGAAATATATCTTATATTTGCGTTTGCACAATAAGACTCAAAATAGCAAATAGTTAACTTTTCAGACAGCGACATAAATCCTAAAAAATTGAGTTGAATCCAAAAAATAGAAACCAAAAAATTGAATCTTTAACATAGAAAAAACTAATAATCCTAAAAAGAAAATTTTCATCACGAAATGTTTGTGATTTTAGGATGAAATTGATTTTTCTTCAAATATGATGGGTTCCTAAAGTTAGTATTTACAAATGAAATTATCCTCCGGAAACATACTTTTACTTGATCAAATAACATTTTCCTTATTTTAAACGAGCTTCTTTATTGTTAGGACAGGTTTCTTAAAGATAAGAATTACACCTTCAATAAGCCTAAGATAGCTACACAGCAATAAACAAATTCTTTTACATCGTAAATTGTCATTATATTCAAATGAATGATGTAGAAGAATAATTTTCACTATTTTAAACTGCTCAGCTTTGCTATGACCTAAACCCCGAAGGATAATTTTTCAAAAAGAAGAGATGGTAATCAATCAGAAACAATGAATTTTTGGAGAAAAAAATCATCCTCGAAGTCAAATTGACAACAAAATAGTAAAATTTTCAACAAAATAGTTATTTCCAACGAAGAAAGATTAATTGGTCAATAAAAAAAGATGGAATTTAAAGTAATAATTGAAATTCAGAAAGAAAAATTTGCAAGAAAACAGTCGAATTTGCAGCAAACAAGTAAATTTTCAATCAAATAGTTGAATTCTCACCATGAAAAAATGAATCTTTAACCAAATTGGCGTATTTTCAAATAAGAAATATTAAAAACAGTTGCATTTTCAACCAAAAGTGATGAAGCTCCTACCTAATAGTTGCAACACAACAGTTGAATTTTTAACTGAATTGTTGAGTTTCTACACTGAAAACATGAAAGTTCAACCAAATCATCGATTTTCTTAACGGGGAAGATTGAATTTATACCAAAAACAGTTGCACTCTTCTTCAAGAAACATGGATTTTTCGCAAAAAAAGACGAACGCAAAAAAAAGGCTCTATCGATGATAGAGTTGATTTTTATAAGCTACAGGGTCAAACCCTTAAAAAAATAAATGTCTATTGAACTTGAAAATCCGAATTTTCAACAAGGGAGATCATTTTTAACAAATAGTTAAAGGCGTGATTCCTTCCCTCTTCTCAGCTTTGATAAGAATTAACGATGTATATAGATTTTTTCATTGTTTTGTAGTTCTCCGAATGATTATTATAGTTGTATGTAAATAATAATTTTAAGGAATTTTTTCTTCTATAAGCAAATGAATTTCGTTCCGGAATATAGAGAAATACGCTATTATTTATTATTTTGAGCTTCTTCGTCAATGTTCGAACATAAGATATATTTTTATCATGTGTTATATATTGTGGGAGATCCGGGAACCAGCCTACAACTTTTGGATCCTCTCCGAATTAAAGGGGAAGAAAAGTTTCGCGCCGCCCTGCTTTATATGCAATATTTCGGACTATATTAAGGCCACACGCAAAATTCAAAATTTTATAATGTGGATCGACCAGGAAAACCTGGAAAAGTCCAGAAATTTTTGTAGAAGTCAGGAAGTATAAAAAAGTATACGTCATTTGTAAAAACTGGAATAAAGTTCGTAAAACGAACCCATTTTTTTCAATCCAGAAAGATAAAAACTCGATGCGGAAAAAATTACTCAGTTCCACGAATTTGATGGCAAAGCAAAGGTACTTTACAGACCCAATCAAGAAATAAATAAGAATATTAGTCAGGAAAAATTCATATTTCGATCAGGGGGAATTTTGAAATTCGTTTCTTCTTGCTACCCTTACTTCGCCATAATGATTCTACAGATAGAGAACTAAGGCCTCCAAAAACAGTTCCATTTGACCCTAAAAATAATCCCTGAAAAGTAATAACTAACACTCGAAAAATTGTCTGATTCGCAGGTATCTCCAATGGAAATGGCTGGAAGCACAACCCGTAACATACAAGACCTTCCGAATGTACCGAGTCCTCGGTAAGGGAGGTTTCGGAGAAGTCTGTGCTTGCCAGGTGAGGGCGACGGGGAAGATGTACGCTTGCAAAAAGCTCGAGAAGAAGCGGATCAAGAAACGGAAAGGCGAAGCGATGGTTTTAATCGAAAAGAACATACTGCAGAAGATCAACTCGAACTTCGTCGTCTCCTTAGCCTACGCCTACGAAACAAAAGACGCTCTTTGTCTCGTCCTGACCATCATGAACGGCGGAGACCTGAAATTCCACATTTACAACATGGGTGGAGATCCCGGCTTCGACATCACTCGAGCGAGGTTCTACGCCGCGGAAGTTGTCTGTGGTCTCGAGCATCTCCACCTCCAAGGCATCGTTTATAGGGACTGTAAGCCAGAAAACATCCTCCTTGACGATCACGGTCACGTGAGAATATCCGACCTTGGTCTCGCCGTTGAAATAACCGAAGACGACATGGTTCGGGGCAGAGTTGGAACTGTTGGCTACATGGCTCCGGAGGTAATCGACAACGAGAAATACACCTTCTCGCCTGACTGGTTCAGCTTCGGTTGTCTCTTGTACGAAATGATCGAGGGCCAGGCCCCTTTCAGGGCCCGGAAGGAAAAGGTCGCGAGAGAGGAGGTCGACCGGAGAGTGAAAGAAGACCAGGAAAAGTACTCTCACAAATTCAGTGAGGAAGCTAAAAGTTTGTGCCAACAGCTCCTGAAAAAGAGCCCCAAGAGCAGGCTTGGCTGCAAATGCGGCAGACACGGGGCGAAGGAAGTGAAGCTACATAACTTTTTTCAGTGCATGAACTGGAAGAGGGTCGAGGCTGGTATGTGGGAACCACCGTTTGTGCCAGATGTGAGTAGGTGTCGTCAAATCGATTTTTCTGCTCGTTAATTCCTTACATGCCTCTCCTGAGTTTCTTTTCTTGGCTACCTTTTTTCACGGAAACTGAAGTCCTCTGTGAGCTCCAAACTTTTTAGGAGTTTTCAATTTGAGGGAAACTCGAGGCTTGAAGGGTGGCCCAAACCCTAAGTGAAAACTAATGTTACCGAAGGACCGAAGGGTTTCAGATCCGTTTTTTTAGAAAGACACTTTTTTGTGCAATGTAACTATTAATATTTTGCAAAAATGATACTAATGCTTCCATTTTTTTAAATTTCTCATTAATGCAACATATTTTTGTTTCTCTCTTGAAAACCTTAATATGCAGGGTGGCGACTTGACCGGGGAATGACCGGGAATTTAATTGACCAGGAAATGCCGGGGAATTTCGTTGACCGGGAAAGAACCGGGAATTTCATTGACCGGGAAAATGCCGGGAATTTTCTTGACCAGGAAAGAACAGGATTAATTCTATTGACCGGGAGAGAACCGGAAATTTTAATGACCGGTAGTTTTATTGGCCGGGAAAGAACCGAGAATTTTATTGACCAGGAAATGACCGGAAATTTCATTGACCAGGAAAGAACCGGGAATTCCATTGACCGGGAAAGAACCGGGAATTTTATTGACCGGGAAATGGCCGGGAATTTTCTTGACCAGGAAAGAACCGGGGAATTTTATTGATCGGGAAAGAACAGGGAGTTTTATTGACCGGTAAAGAACCGTAAATTTTATTGACTAGGAAAGAACCGTGAATTCTATTGATCGGGAAATGACCGGCAGTTTTATTGACCGGGAAAGAACCGGGAATTTGATTGGCCGGGAAATGGCTGCGAATTTCATTGACCGGAAAAGAACCGGGAATCTTACTGACCGGGAAGAACCGGGAATTTTGTTAACCGGGAAAGAACTAGTAATTTTATTGACCGGGAAAGAACCGGGAATGTTATTGACCGGGAAAGAACAGGGAAATTCTATTGACCGGGAGAGAACCGGGAATTTTAATGACTGGGAGTTTGATTGACCAGGAAATGACCGGAAATTGCATTGACCAGGAAAGAACCGGGAATTTTATTGACGGGGAAATGACCGGGAATTTTGTTGACCGGGAAAGAACCAGGAATTTCATTGACCGGGAAAGAACCGGGAATGTTATTGAACGAGAAAGAACAGGGAATCTTACTGACCGGGAAGAACCGGTAATTTTGTTAACCGGGAAAGAACCAGGAATTTTATTGACCGGGAAAGAACCGGGAATGTTATTGACCGGGAAAGAACAGGGAAATTCTATTGACCGGGAGAGAATCGGGAATTTTGTTGACCGGAAGAGAACCAGGAATTTTATTGACCGGGAAAGAACCGGGAATTTTATTGACCAGGGAAAAGCCAGGAAATGACCAGGAATTTGATTAAAAACCGGGAATTTACTTGCCTCAACCTAGACTATTAAAAATTCTACCGAAAAAATATGAGAAATGACTGCTTTCTTTTTATGATCAAAAAAAAGATCTTATCATCTGATTTAAAGAATTAAACGTTCATTTAATCTGATTCTCAAAATATTTAAATATATCTATACGTCATGAGAGGAGGAATTTCTTTTTTTTTTCCATTAACAGAAAAGCGTGTTGCAAATTTGTTAACCTGTGAAATTTTTTTAGCTGACTCGAATTTGATAATGGAATTGATGATAGTCCAAACTTGCAGAAGGAATAACTATCTTCATTCTTCCAAAAAAAAATGTGTTTATCACGTTTTATTTGCTTTTCCTTATTTATCTGAATTGGGACAGGGAATTTCAGAAAGTAATCATAGTTTTTGGTTTAGCGCAGGAAGTTTCAGCGAAGAATTATAATTTCACTTGGAACAGAGAATTTTTTAGTTGGAAAGTAAACTGTTTCAACTAATTATTATTCAGATTTAGAAGAAAGGAATTCAAAAAAATCGTTCCTCCAATCCAAAATTCGTCGTGGTTATAAAATTCCCTCTTCTTATGTTTAAATAAATAAAGTAGTACTTCAAGCAGTCTTTAGAGTATGGAGGTAGTATTTTGAAGAAGAAAATAATCCCGGAATTATGATATCGAGCTTGTTTGCATTGTTCATTGCAGATTCATCTTTTTTGTGTTAAAAAATCAACTGCTTGTTTGGAATTCAAACTTTTCTGTTAAAAATCCAGTTTTTTTGTTAAAGTTGCATTCTCTTGTTTAAAAATTCACCTCTGGTAGAAATTTTAACTACTTTGTTAAAAATCAATTCATCTTTTTTGGTGAAAATTCAAGTATTTAGTTGAACGTTGATTTTCTAAGTTTGGAATTAAACTATTTCTTTGAGAACGAACTTCGTGGAAAATTTACCTTTTCTGTAGGAAATTAATCTTCATGGTCGAAAATTCATCTTATTTATTGAAAAACATCTGTTCATTTGAACATTCATCATTTATACCTGGGAATTTATCAGTTTGGTTGACAATCAATTACATCAACTGAAAATTCAACTGTTCCATCCATATATTTTGTTAAAAATTGATTTTCTGTAGAAAATTATTTTTTCTCCGGAAGTTAATATTCTTCTCTGAAAATTCTCCTTTACGGTTAACAATTCAAGTTATACAGTCAAACATTTTTCATTTTAGTCGAACATTCATCTCGTTCAAAACTCTTATGTTTGGTTTAAAATTAATTTTTCAAGCCGAAGATGTCACTATTCCATTTTGTTTTTGGAAATTTCTGTTTTTATTGTTCAAATTTCAATCATTCTGTTGAAGAATTGTATTTTTTTGTTGAAAATTGATTTTTTGTCAAACACTGAGCTATTCTAGCTAAATGTTCCTCATTTCATTTCAAAATTCGCCTTTCTGCTTTAAAATTCATTACTTGCAAAGATTTATTTAAAAGTTGTTTTTTTTTTATTTGGTTGAAAGTTAGTTTTTTGTGTTTTAAGTAATTTTTTGTTCAACTGAAAATTTAACTTATTCCAATTGAAAATTCCATAGTTTCAGTTGCACATCTATTTGTTTATTTAAAAATCCTTTTTTCTTGAATTTAAAATTTGAGTAATTGAATTTTCGTTAACGATTTATCTTTTCAGTGAAAGTTAATATATCTGAAAACGCAACGCCTTCAGTTAACGATTTTTTTTATAAAGCACTTATGCTTGTTTTAAAAATAGTTTTTTAAACTAAAAATGTTACTGTTCTATTTTTGGTTAAAAATAATCATTTTTTGACTCTGAAATGCGAATATTTTGTTAAAACATCATGTTTTTTTTTCAGAAAATGATTCTTTCTATTTAGAAATTGATCTTCTTTTTGAAATTCAACTGTCTCCGTTGAAGATTCATAATGTTATTTGAAAATTCATCACATTGGTTGAAAAATGACGTGTTTTGTTAGAAATCTATTTTTCTTTGTTATCGCAGATCAATTTTTCCAATTGTAAGTTCAACTGTTCCAATTTTTGTGAAAAAAATGATATTTTTGTATTGAAAATGTGAGTATTCTTTCAAAATCGATTTATTTTGCCATGTTTGATCTGTTATGTTAAAGAATGTTTAGAATGATTCTCATGATCAAAAATCAATGTTTGCGTTTTGCGACAGATATAAATATGTTACTTCTAGTTGACCGGGAAAATTCGAAAACTTGACCGTGAAAAACCGGGAAATGACCAGGAAGTGGAAATCGTCCGCCGACTCGCCATCCTGATTTTATATTGTTGAGAATCGAAGAAAATCTGTGATTGGATTTTCAACAATTGAATGTTGGATCAAAAACAAGTAATAAAAATGCTATATATTCACATAACTTTGGATGAGAATTTAATAAATGAACATTTTAATCCATAAAAAAATGTCAAAATATCCAATTTTTTCTAAAACGGTTAGCCAATGGTAGAAAATATTGCAAATCCAATGAAATACTAGTGCTGAAAAAAAAAAAAATAAGAATCTCATCGTCTGTTATACTTAGATTGGTTGATTGTTTGATTGTTCGATTTCTCCCTTTCTTGTTATTATTTTTCCAAGGTTAAAATTTTTCAGTTCGATCAATTTTTATATTTCTTTACTAAAAAAAAGTATCGAAAAAGTAACCTTGCCCTAAAAAAGTGTGAAAAAATGTAAAAATGGATCTTCGAAGTCTGAAATCATAAAGCATGTTATTTTTCGCGACAAGCCCTTATAAATAGGGGAGATCCTGCTCCTAAATCTAGAGCGAATTCCTTTCCATCGTTTTTTATTGATTAATTTGGTCTCCTGAGATTTATTGAGATTTTACTGATCTTCCGAAATTGGTTTCGTTCCAGCCACATGCAATTTACGCGAAGGATGTGCTGGATATCGAGCAGTTTTCGACAGTGAAGGGCATCAATCTGGACGCGACCGATGATACCTTTTACAGCAAGTTTAATACTGGCAGTGTCTCCATCCCATGGCAGAATGAGGTGAGAATTACGTTGATTGTTTAGATACTAAATCTTCTCGTCACGGAGAGTCTGGCAGTTTTAATGAAACCGACCTCCAATAAAAATTCTTGACCTCCCAACGAGCACTACGAAGTTACTTTGCATTTTTAACGTCAGTCGTCCCTGCGGCACGCGTCACACGTATTTCTTACTACGTCAACTGATTATGGACAAGGCTAGTTGGGAAAATTCAGAGCAACAACAAGATTTTTTATAATTTATATTATTAGTTTCTTACCGCGATCTTTCACAAAAAGTGACAAGTGAAAAGAAAATATCTTATGTTCGCGCATCAACGTTAAAGCTGAAACTGAAGGACATCAGCGAATTTTTATTTATTTTGTGGGGAAATCCTTTATTTGTTTATACCCTCTGAATATTCTCTTATTTACAACCCTTATCTACTACCTGGCCAACTATTTCTAAAAAAATCGTCTTAAAATTATTCCTGATTCTAGACGCTCGCGAACTTTACTTTCATTTTCCTCTTCCTTAGAAGTCATTTTTTGGCTTTTTCTTATTCCATTTGACCATACATCTCTCTTCTCTCGGTGCGGTCGAGTTGCGTCCTATGGTCGGAACCAGCAGGTAACCCCCTCCGTTACCCTATTTCACGACTAACTAGTTTGAATAGTTTATTTTCCCTTCGCACTTTATCCAGTCTTAGGACTGGCAGCGTTCTCTACTATCACTTACATACTTATAATTCATTTCACTTTGAGCTAAAACTGGAATTACCCAAAATACTGCGTAAAAAATAATATTCAAATATCTTGTTACTTACTATTTTAAAATAAAAACATAATAAAAATAGCAATTGTCACGTATTAAATATTATTTGAATATCTTGCTATTTACTATTTTTAGATAAAAACATAATCAAAACATAAATTGTCACGTATATAATGATATTTAAATATCTTACTACTTACTACTTCTAGATAAAAACATAATCAAAATATAAACTGTCACGTTTATAATAATATTTAAATATCTTTCTATTTACTATTTTTAGATAAAAGCATAATAAAAACATAAATTGTCATGCATGAAATAATATTCAAATATCTTGCTATTTACGATTTTTAGATAAAAACATAATAGAAATAGCAATTGACACGTATTAAATATTATTCAAATATCTTGCTGTTTACCATTTTCAGATTAGAATATAATAAACATAGCAATTTTCACGTATATAAAAATGTTTCAATAGTTTTCTGTTTACTAATTTTAGATGGAAACATAATAAAAATAGCAATTTTCACGTAATAAATATCATTTAAATATCTTACTAGTTACTATTTTCAGATGAAAACATAATAAACATAGCAATTTTCACGTATATAATAATATTTAAATAGCTTGCTATTCACAATTTTCGGATAAAAACATAATAAAAACATCAATTGTCACGCATGAAATAGTATTCAAATATCTTGCTATTTACTATTTTTAGATAAAAACATAATAGAAATCGCAACTTTCACGTATTGAATAATATTCAAATATCTCACTATTTAATATTTTTAAATTAAAACATAATAAACATAGAAATTTTCACGTATTTAATAATATTTGAATATCTTGCTATTCACTATCTTAAGATAAAAACATAATAAAAACCTAAATTGTCACGCATGAAATAATATTTAAATATTTTACTATTTTTAAGATAAAAACATGATGAAAATATCAATTGTCATATATTAAATAAAATTTGGATATCTTGTTCATTATTACTCTTTTCAGATGGAAACAATAATAATGGCAATTGTCACGCATAAAATAATATTTAAATATCTTGCTATTTACTATTTTTTGATAAAAACAATAAAAATAGCAATTATCGCGGATAAAATAATGTTTCAATAGCGTGCTATTCACTGTTTTAAAATAAGAACATAATGAAGATAGCAATTGTCACGCATGAAATAATATTAAAACATCTTGCCATTAACTATTTTTCTATGAAAACATAATCAAAAAGCAATTGTCACGTAATAAATATTATCTAAATACCTTGCTGTTTACTATTTTCAGAATAAAACATAATAAACATAGCAATTTTCACGTATATAATAATATTTAAATAGCTTGCTGTTCACAATTTTTGGATAAAAACATCAATTGTCACGCATGAAATAATATTCAAATATCTTGCTATTTACTATTTACTATTTTTAGATAAAATTATATTCGAAATATAACTTATCACGCATATAATGATATTTAAATATCTTGCTATATACTATTTTTAGATAGAAACATAATAAAAACATTAATTGTCACGCATGGAATAATATCCAAATATCTTGCTATTTACTATTTTTAGATAAAAACATAATAGAAATCGCAATTGTCACGTATTGAATAATATTCAAATATCTCACTTTTTACTTTTTTTAGATTTAAACATACTAAACATAGCAACTTTCACGTATTTGATAATATTTACATATCTCGCTATTCCATATTTTTAGATAAGAACATAATAAAAACATAAATTGTCACGCATGAAATAATATTTAAATATTTTACTATTTTCAGATGGAAACATAATAAAAATAGCAATTCTCACGCATAAAATAATGTTTCAATATCTTGCTACTAACTATTTTTTTATAAAAACATAATAAGGATAGCAATTGTCACGCATAAAATAATATTCAAATATCTTGCTATTTACTTTTTTTAGATAAAAATATAATCAAAATATAAATTGTCACGTATATAATAATATTTAAATATCTTGCTATTTACTATTTTTAGATAAAAACATAATAAAAACATAAATTGTCACGCATGAAATAATATTCAAATATCTTGCTATTTACTATTTTCAAGATAAAAACATAATAAAAATAGCAATTGTCACGCATAAAATAATATTTGAAAATCTTGCTATCCACTATTTTTTTATAAAAACAGTAGAAATAGCTATTGTCACGGATAAAATAATATTTTGATAGCTCGCTATTCACTATCTTGAAATAAAAACATAATAAGAATAGCAATTGTCAGCTAGTTTGCTAATTTCAGTTTATTTTTATCTAACTCATACAGTTAAAAATTTGCGTGAGACTTCACGAACAAATTGGAGCCTAATTTGGGTACCTACATATGGGTAACGGCTTGGACCCCTTTGAAGCTTCTGTGAAATGATGAATGTTAGGATAGGAACAATTAATCTTTGCGTTCAGTTTCGAATGATATGCTTCACAACAATTCGTTGTAAGTATTGTTATTGGCGGAATTTCAGCCCAAATTTCAGGTGGTCGACTAGTAGGTGAAGAGAGAGAGGACGCATTTTTATGACATCAAAATCTCAATGATGTCATATGACGTCCATATGACCACAGGACGTCATATGGTCGTCCTATGTTGGACCATAGGACGTCCCATGGTCCTATGCGACTCCACCATAGGACGAGTCGCAACTCGTCCTATGGTCGAGTGGCGACCATAGGACGCAACTCGACTGTAGCCCCCTTCTCTCTTTTAGTCTCTTTATCCATTCTTCATCCAGACCATTCGCATCAAGAATCCATTTTATTCTCTCTTTCTTCCTCTCCCCTCCTTCTTCAACCTTAAACCTCTCTGACACATACAGCCATAACTTTACGGAGTCAAATGCTGTTGTGAAACCCCCATCCCCCTCCAAAACCCTGTCTGGTTGTGTCATGTAGTTCCCTTTTCCTCTACCTGTCTTTCCAGCCTCTTTCCAAGAACTTCCACGTAGATTTTATATCCATTGCATTAAATAAAGAGTATAAATAAATAAAATGAGTGAATAAACTAATAAATCATTAATTTCATTCCAAAAAGGATACGTTTAGCGACTGACGAATAACGGATGGTTAGGAAACTTTGACTCATAGACTGGCTGCCAATCGATGTCAATTAGAGACTATTTGTCTGACGAGTCTAAATGAAATAAAAAATAAATTATTTAGTAATGACGCCTTGGCGTGCGTGTCCGAGAAAAAACTATATGAATGAAACGTCTGGAGGTCGAAACTTGCAGAAGCAAGCGATGATCGCGATATCAAAGACCAGAAACGGATAATCAGCCGACCTGAAATATTTTATAGAGTCATTTAAGAAAATTGATCCATGATTCGGATTTCAAGCATCAAGAATCACTTTGATATGAAACTCGAAAGGCTCGATGGAATAATAGTCGGTAGGAGTAGCTGATAAGGTTCCTCTTGAAATTCAACCCACTTGTCTCGTTACTTGCAGTTCAAGTCTTATATGCGGTTGCATTTTTTTCCAGATGGTAGAGACCGAGTGCTTCAAGGAGCTTAATGTACTTGGGATGAACAATACACCCACTCCTGACTTGCTGATAAACCATCCTCCACCAAACAATGAGAACAGAGGCTGCTTTCCATTCCGGAGAAAGGTAAACCAGAGTGGCGACTTAACCGGGAAATGACCGGAAATTTAATTAAAAGACCGGGAATTTACTTGACTGAACCTAGACTACGGAAAATTCTACTGAAAAAAATACGAGAAATTATCGCTTTCTTTTTATGAATCATAAAGAGATCTTATTGTTCGATTTAAAGAATATAAATTTCCTTTCATCTGATTCTTAAAATATTTGAATATATCTATACTCAGGGTAGCGACTTGACCGGGAAACCGGGAAATGACCAGGAATTTTATTGACTGGCAAAGAACTGGGAAATGGCCGGGAATTTAATTAAAAGACCGGAAATTTACTTGACTGAACCTAGACTGCGGAAAATTCTACTGAAAAAAATACGAGAAATTATCGCTTTCTTTTTATGAATCAAAAAGAGATCTTATTGTTCGATTTAAAGAATATAAATTTCCTTTCATCTAATTCTTAAAATATTTGAATATATCTATACTCAGGGTAGCGACTTGACCGGGAAACCGGGAAATGACCAGGAATTTTATTGACTGGCAAAGAACTGGGAAATGACCGGGAATTTAATTAAAAACCGGTAATGCACTTGACTCAACCTGGACTATTAAAAATTCTACCGAAAAAAGACGAGAAATGACGGCTTTCTTTTTATGAATCAAAAAGAGATCTTTTCATTTAATTTAAAAAATGTAACCTTCCTTTAATCTGATTCTCAAAATAGTTCCTCTCTTCATGAGAGGAAGAATTTTTTTCATTATAAGGAAGTTCTTGCAAATTCGTTGCTCTGTGCAATTTTTTAACATGACTCAAATTTGATAATCGAATTGATGATAGCCCAAACCTAAAAAAAATCATTATTATTTTCATTTTTTTCAAAACAATGTATTTATTACGTTTTATTTGCGTTTCCTCATTCATCTGACTTGGGCCAGGGAATTTCAGAAAATAATTATGGTTTTCATTTTAGGGCAGGGAGTTTCAGTGCAGAAGTATGATTCAACTTGGAACAGGGAATTTGTAAAAATCATTCCTCCAATTCAAAATTCGTCACAATTTTTAAGTTCTCTTTTCTTATTTTCAAATAAGGAAAGTACTCCAAGCAGTTGTTAGAGTAGAAGTAGTATCCCAAAGAAGAAATATTTCTGAATTATGATAGAAAGCTTACTCACATTGTTGACTGCAAATTCATCCTTTTTTAGTCAAAAAATCA
Organism: Neuroterus valhalla; assembly: GCA_011762715.2. Classification (NCBI taxonomy): domain Eukaryota; kingdom Metazoa; phylum Arthropoda; class Insecta; order Hymenoptera; family Cynipidae; genus Neuroterus; species Neuroterus valhalla. The sequence goes on along the minus strand of WSXT02230318.1, from coordinate 581 downwards.
ACTTCTTTGTTTAAAATTTTAACATGTTTACTGAAAATCAAATTTTCTTGATAATGTTGCAGTATTTCGATTCAAGATTCACCTGTGGTTGGAATTGTTGCTACTTTGTTAAAAATCAATTCATCTTTTTTTGGTGAAAATGCAAGTATTTAGTTAAACATTGATTTTTGAATCTACAAGTTAAGCTATTTCTTTGAGAATTTATGTACCTCGTTTAAAATTGCCTTTTTGTTGCAAATTATTCTTTATGGCGAAAAATTCATCTTTTTTTTTTAAATATATCTATTCATTCGAAGATTTAGCATTATACTTGAAGATTCACCAGTTTCACCGTTGGAAATTCCACATGTTTCGGAAAAAAAGCGATTTTTTGTAGAAAATTTTCTTTTTTTCCGGAAATTAATATTCTTCATCGAAAATTCTTCATTAGGGTTAACTATTCAAGTTATACATTCAAACATTTTCTATTTTAGTCGAGCATTCATTAGTTGAAAACTCTTATGTTTGGATTGAAATCAATTTTTCGGACCTAAAATATCGTTATTTTATTACATTCTCATCAGAGAAGGTATTAGATTTGT
>WSXT02230307.1:0-16298 GCA_011762715.2 Neuroterus valhalla | reverse complement strand
TGGTTTGGCTATCAAATTGAATTTTTCATTGTTTAAGAAGCGTTGTCACGATCAAAAAAAAATATATATATATATATACGCGGTATTCGGAAAAATTTAATGTGAAACTTGTGAAACTTGTTAAGATGAACAATTTTTCTATAAGTTATCTCTTCTTGTCTCTTATTGTTTGGCTTGAAGATGGAATTTTTAATTTTTGTAAGTGTGTTATCGCGATGAAAACGAAAACCGTTCATCCTATCGAAAAATAGTCATCAATGAATTTGTAGACTTTTTGAGGTCAACAATTTTTGTTCCTTTCATTTTTTTCATATCTCGCATAGTTTTTCTCAAAAATGGAACTTTTCATTTTTGGTAAAATTTTTCTCGACATAAACAAAAGCTATGCATCTGATGAAAAAATGGTGTATATAAAATTTATAGGTCTTCTTAAAATAAATAATTTTTTATGTTAACATCTTTTCGCATCTTGCATAGTTTGAGCGGAAACATGCATTTTCGATTTTCAAAAAGCGATTTTGATGGATAAAACCAGAACCATTGGTCAAAAATGGCTGGTTGACGAAGTCGTCCTTTCTTTCGTGGCCTCAAAAGATTGTGTCAAAGCACAATCCAATATGATCATTTTTTCGAAAGTTATAGAATTCACAGTTTATTTACCATTATTTTTTTGCAATCAAAATTGGAATTTTCGATTTTTTGAGAAAATTCGAAAAGTTGTATGAACGATTTTGTACGGCTCCCAAGAAGAAACCTTTTTTTGCTTTTAACTTTTTTTTCAATCTTGCGTTATTTGGCTGAACTTCTCATTTTCGTTTCTATTTTTGAATTTTGAAAATGACACAGCTCTGACCATTTTGTTTTTATCAAAAAAAATCATGAGTATGAATTATTTCACTTTCTACCTACTACGAGAAACCGAACTTGAGATTTCTGATTCTTGGAAAAATATCAAAAAAAATTTTCAAAATGCTCTCCCTTTCTGATTTTTCCTGGAAAATAGCTGGAAAACGAACTCGTCCTTTCCTTTTCTGTTTTGAAAACATGTGACAAAGCACAATCGAATATGATCATTCTTTCGAAAGGTATCGAGTTCACAGATTAGTTTTCATTGTTTTTGTGCGATCAAAAATGGAATTTTCGATTTTTCGAGAAAATTCAAGAAACCGTATTCACAATCTTGTAGGGCTCCCAAGAAGAAACATTTTTGCTTTATGACTTTCTTTTCAATCTTGCATTATTGGGCTGAAAATTCTCATTTTCTTTTATATTTTTGGATTTGGAAAATGCCAAGACTCTGACACTTTTCTTTTATGAAAAAAAGTTATAGTGATGAACTGTTTTATTTCTCACGTACTAAAAGAAACCGTTTTTCGAATTTTCGAGTCTTGGAAAAAAAAATCAAAAAAAATTTTCAAAATTTTCCCTATCGTCTATTTTTGATTCAAAACAGCTGGTTAACGAACTCGACTTGTATTTTTGGTTCCCCAAAATGGGTGCCAAAGCGAGATCAAATATGATCATTCTTTCGAAAGTTATCGAGTTCACAGATTATTTTTATTATTTTTTGTGTGATCAAAAATAGAATTTTCGACTTTTTGAGAAAATTCAAAAAGTCGTCTTCACGATCTTGTAGGGCTCCCAAAAAGAAACATTTTTGTTCTCTTTCTTCTTCATCTTGCGTTATTTGGCTAAAAATTTTCATTTTCTTTTCTATTTTTAGATTTTGAAAATGTCACAACTCTGACAACTTTGCTTTTATCAAATAAAGTCATAAAAGTAAATTGGTTCATTTTTCACCTACTACAAGGAACTGTTCTTAGAATTTTTAGGTCTTGGAAAAAAAAATCCAGAAAAATTTTCAGAATGCTCCCCATCTTCTATTTTTGATCCAAAACAGCTGGTTAAAAAACTCGACTTGAATTTTTGGTCCCTCAAAATGGGTGCCAAAGCGAGATAGAATATAATCATTCTTTCAGAAGTTATCGAGTTCACAGATTATTTTTCATTATTTTTTGTGTCATCAAAAATGGAATTTTCGATTTTTTGAATTCAAAAAGTCGTATTCACGATCTTGTAGGGCTCCAAAAAAGAGACGTTTTTGCTCTCTGCCTTTCTTGTTCATATTGAGTTATTTGGCTTAAAATTCTCATTTTCTTTTATATTTTTGGATTTTCCAAATGCCACAACCCTGACAATCTTGCTTTTATCAAAAAAAGTCATTGGGATAAATTGTTTCATTTTTTACCTTCTATAAGAAACCGTACTTACGATTTTTAAGTCTTGGAAAAAAAATTCCAAAAAAATGTTCAAAATGCTCCCCCCCCCCTTGGATTCTTCATCCAAAATGGCTGGTTTACGAACTCATCCTGTCCTTTCGGTCCCTCAAAATGGGTGCCAAAGCACGATCGAATATGATCATTCTTTCGAAAGTTCTCGAGTACACAGATTACAGACTACAGACTACAGACAGACAGACACCTTCGTAAAAATCATTTTTACTGACTCAGGGGGTCTCAAAACGTGGAGATTTCATCAAATCCGCGGAAGTCAATCTTCACATAAAACCAATACCTTCTCATTCAGAATGAGAATGTGGCAACCCTTCTTTAGGATTCGATTTGGGAAGAGGGTATAGTGACCACTTATAGGAAAGTGATTAGACACAAAACGAATGCCTTCCTTACCTTCGGGAGGGAGAAGTGTGATTGATTACAACTCGAACCCTATTTTCATGTTGAAGACGGGTGAGGAAAGTATAGTGATAACATATAGGAGGACGATTGGTCCCAACTTGTACCCTTTTCCCCGTTTTAGAGGAAGCAGGAAAGAGCAGTATGGTAATCACTCATAGAAGAATGATTGGTCACAGAAGAGTGATTAGTGTCAACCCAAACCCCTTCCCACCGTTCAAGACGGGAAGTGATCAATCATCGAAGAGTAATTGGTCACATTGGTTCACATCTTGAATACCCTTCTTCCCTTCGATGTGGTAAGAGGGTATAGTGACCGCCTGTAGGAGATTGATAAGTAACAAAACAGATTCTTTACTTCCCTATCCAAGAGGGGAGCAGCACAGTATAGTGACCAAGCATAGGGAAGTGAGAGGTCACAAAAGAGTGTTTGGACAAATCTTTAACCAGCTTTTCTCTTTTAATGACTTTTGTTTTCGTTTAGTGTGTTGACCACTTAGGGAGAGAAACTCTAACCTTCTTTTCCTGTTTGATGTGGGAGGGGGAGGCATTGAAAGTGACCTTCCATAAGAGAGGGGTTGATCACAAAAGAATGATTAGGAACAAACCGAACTCTCTCTTCCTTATCCATGAGATGAGACTAACAATAAAGTGACCAGTCATGGGAAAGTGGTTCCCCACAAGAGAGTTTTTGCTCAAAACTTCAACCCGCTTCCCCCTTTTGAAGTAAGAAGGAGCGGGAATCGCTATCGTAGCCACTCAAGAAAGTGATTGGTCACATAAGAGTAATTGGTTACAACTCGTTCTATTTTCTCCATTTGAGGGATAGGTGCAGTTGTTACCACTCATACGAGAGTGATTGGTGGCAGAACAGTGGTTGGATGCAACTCGAATCGCTTCCCATGTTCAAAGAGGGTAAGTGGTTCAGTACAGTGAATAATTGAAGAAAGGGAAGGATCACAGAAGTGTTATTGGTAGCAATCGGAACTCCCTTTTCCCGTTGGAGGGGGATGAGGATGGTATAATAATCACTCAAAGGAGAGTGCTTGCTCACAACTTGTGGTGTTCTTCCTTTAAAGGGATAATAGGGGAAGTCATGGTATCGTGTTTTTTTAGTAGAGAGTGTATTTGTCACAGGAAATCGATTGGTCGAAACAAGGATCCTTTTTTTCCCGTTTGAGGAAGAAAAGGATCAGGGGAAGGAGAAGAGTCACAGTAAAGTGAACAATTATTGGAAAGTAGTTTCTGACATGAGAGTGATGCATCACAACTCGAACGCCTTTCACTATTAGGCGTAGTAATGGAGGGTGAAGATCGCGTTGTTGTAGCTGCTATGGGAGAGTGATTGGTCATAAAAGAGTTATTTGTCACAACTCAGCACCCCTTTTCCCTTTCCGGGGGAAGGGGGGAGGGGTGCAGTAAAGTAACCCAAAATAGAAGAGTGACCTTCAACGAAAATGACAGTTCTTGTTAGTGACAGTTGTTGTTAGTGACAGTTGAAAATCCTCTTTTTCAATTTGTGTGAACACAACTGGTACAGGCAAAAACCCTCTGAAGATGGAATTTGACGTGCGCCTGTCCCTTACATTCTTTATTCTGATTTATTTTGTCGCAGTTGAGTTAAAAATATAATTTTACCATCCTTTTTTTTTAAAAAATCTTTCGTGATTTCTTTGTGATTATTGACAGTTGAAGGACGGGTATTTGGGCACACTCGTTGCCCTGGCTAAAGTTTTCGAGGCGAATGGGAATGGGGGTGGTAGGGTGTACAGATACAGAGACTAGAGATTAAAAATATTATCCATCTATAACAGAAATCGCGAATATCCGTCTAACAAAGAAACTGACCGTGATTCCTTTTCAATTCTTCCTCTAGAAAAGTTACGTTTGAGTGTCCAGCAAGTTCAAAATAATTATTATTCGCAAAGTGACAGGCTATTAGGCCCTTACTGTAAATGGAAATTTTTAGAGCTGGTGGTGGAATGACGAGATAATCGTAGCAGTCAACGAGAAAAAAGAAGCATACTCGAAAATGTTGAATATTAGAGGTCACAGCGATATGAAAAAGACCAAAGTACTAAATGAATATCAGGATGAAAAGAGGAAAGCAAATGAACTAGTAAAGCAAGCAAGGATAAAATCAAAACGGCGTAAGATACAAAAATGCAAAATGATTTTGAAGGGAAAAAAAACTATTTTGGAAATGGGTTAAGAAGACTTGGAAAGGGAATACTATCACTGAGGTAATCGGAATTGAGAATGCTGACGGTAAAAATGTATGGGATCTGGACAAAGTTAAATACTGTATGAGTTTTTTTGTCAAGAAGCTTTATGGAAGTAGAGCCATGGAGCATAACAAGAGTGACACAGATAAAGATGCATTATTTCCATGATTAAAAAACTGAAGAATGGTGAGGCTTCTGGTTTGGATGGTATTACCTCTGAAATGCTTAAATGCGGTCACGTATATTGGTGTGTATGGCTGTGTGAATTTATGAATATGTGTGCTGTGAACAGCGAAGTTCCGAATGATTGGAGAAAGGCGATTACCGTCCTAGTCTACAAGGAAATGGGTGATCAGGGCGACTGTAATAATTATGAGGCGATCAGCCTACTGAGTACTGTAAGCAGAATATTTATCAAAATACTTATTAATAAAGTTATTACTTGTATCTATTAAAACTCCGAAACTCTGAAATGGAACTAAACATAATTTTGGTTAGATGAAAAAACTTCACCTTGTGTCTCCGAAATTCTCAAAACTTGGAATTTTTATCAAAACTGTTAATATAGTATGTGTGCACTTTTGTAATATAAATGTATGATGTAAGAGTGTATGTTTTTAGATACAAATTGTATTCTTCTCTCTGAAACCGTATCAGTTCTCATGAGGCTCTTATCTTATAGAGAAATTCAATAACGGTTTACAGAAATCAGCATTACTTATTCTACAGTATCTAATGCCTGAGACCTGAAGAAACAAGCAATGCAACTTCATTACTATTTAGATGCATAGTTTTCGAAAATTGAATGATTGTGTTAGTTATTAGTTTGCATTTGTTACAAAATTATTTGGAATAATTTTAGTTCGAAGTCGTCTATCACGCTATGATACGTAAAAATTGCATATGAACTCTATCAAAACAGTTCCTACTTAAGGTTGTAGAAATAATGCATCATTAAGTTGTATCATTGTTAAGTACCATTGGAATATTCTCATGCTAGAACCATTCCGTAAGCTTAATGTAAAAGATATTATAGAAAGCTGTTAACAATGCTATATTAGACAATTACAAAGTTTTTGAGCATGCGAACCTTGTTTCAAAATTTATGGAAATTTTTAAATGGGGTCAATATAGGCGCGATTGGAAGCAAATATTCGTTTATCCCAGTGTTTATCAATCCTGAGTCCTGGGGCATGCCGTTTCAGAATATTTGCGGCATTAGCGGGCATATTGCTTTTCCTGCTACCGAAGGAGTACCATGCATGTATACGCATTCGAATTTGCGTGTGTAGTAATGTGCCGATACGGTCGACATATTGAAATGTGTATCGACTGTACGATTGGTCAGGAGGCGCTTCATGGAATGGTATTCCATTACACACCAGTTACCCATTCTGAGGAGGGAAACGATGATCTCTGTCCGAGTTCCCACTCCATAGAAATATCGACCATGTAAATGTTCACGTTTCACCTAATATAAAAATTCTGATACCATATGCAAGAAATGTATATTTCCAACACGGGAATACAGATATTCTAGATATATATTCTAGGTCTAGCTACGAATTTTTTTAGAAAGGAACCACCAATATTAATCAGGAGTTCAGAGCAGAGTTTGCAGAATCTGACACTGCTGAAAATTTCGGATTCCGAAATTGATCCTAACTCATTCAAAATCGATTCGAATGAGAATTTTTTCCGAAACCTGTACGACCTAATCCAAAAACTGTACGTAAAGAGGCAGGAATTTGTCTGGCTGGGTCCGAAGTCTGTCCAGAGGATAAAGTTCGACTCCGGAAAGAATCCCCTTTCATCCAAAATGAGTCCAGAGTTTAGAACCCAAAATTATTTTTGTTAAAGTAAAAACGGGAAGTGGTCCGATTAAGTCCGAAATTTGTCCGTTCAAAAACAGAGACTGGAAATAGTCCGGCTCCATCCAAAATGAGTCCGGAGTTCAGGACCTGAAATTATTTTAGTTGTAGTATAACGGAAAGTGAGCCGATTAAATTCAAAATCTGTCCGGTCAAAAACATTGACTCCGAAATTATTCCAGCTATATCCAAAATGAGTCTGGAATTCAGAGCCTGAAATTATTTTTGTTGAGTGAAGAAGGAAAGTGGTCAGAATAAATCCAAAATCTGTCCAGTCAAAAACATCGACTCTGGAAATAGTCCGGCCCTATCCTAAATAAGTCTGGAATTCAGAATCTGAAATTATTCTTTTTGAAGTGAAAACGGAAAGTGGTCCGGTTAAATCCAAAATCAGTCTGGTCAGAAAACTCGACTCTGGAATTAGTCCAGCTCTATCCAAAATTATTCCGGAATGCAAAACCTGGAATTATTTTCGTTAAAGTGAAAACGTGGAAGAGTCAGGTTAAATCCAAAATCTGTCCGTTCAAAAACATTGACTCCAGAAATAGTCCGGCTTTATCCGAAATAAGTCCGGAATTCAGAACCCGAAATCCTTTATGGTAAAGTGGAAACGGAAGTGGTCCGATTAAATCCGGAATATGTCTGTTCAAAAACATAGGCTCCGAAAATAGTCCGGCTCTACCCGAAACTAGTCAAGAATTCAGAAACCCAAATCATTTCTGTTAATGTGGAAACGGAAAGTGTTCCGAATATATCCAAAATCTGTCCGTTACAAACATCAACTCCAGAAATAGCCTGGTTCTATCTGAAACTAGTTCGGAATATAGGACCTGAAATTATTTTTGTTAAAGTGAAGAACGGAAATCGATCCGAATAAATCTGGTATCGGTACGTTTAAAGGTATTGACTCCGGAAATAGTTTGATCGTTCCCGGAAATAATCCGCGGCTTTGAGTTGTATTTCGGTAAAGAGAAAACGGAAAGTAGTCAGTAAAAATCCGAAATCTGTTAGCTCAAAAACATCGACCCAAGAAGTAGTCTGGCTCTATCTGAAGTCATTCCGGAATCCAAAACCTGAAATTATTCTTGTTGAAGTCAAAACAGGATGTGTTCCGAATAAATCCTAAATCTTTCCGTTCCGAAACATCAATTCCCAAAATAATCCGAAATATGTTCGGTCAAAAACATTCACTCCGGGAATAGTCCGCATCCATCCGAAATCAATCCGCAGCTTTGAGCTGTAATTCGATAAAGGTAAAGTGAAAACGGAGAGTCGTCCCAATAAATCCGAAGGCTGTCCGTTCAAAAAATCGACTCCGGAAATAGTCTGATTCCATCAGAAATTAGTCCGCATCTCGGCCTTGCAAATGAGTGAAAAACATTTACTCCGCAAGTTGTCCGCATCTATCTTCAGAGAGCTTCTTTAGTTTGCCTTTCAAAAAAATTTACAATTGTAAAGTCAATAGGTAAGGAGTAATAGAAGAGACATAAGGTATACAAAATTTCAACTGTTTGGAAGTGTATATAGACATATTTCATTTTCTACCTTAACGAAAACGCATTTCTCGTTGATTCTTCTAAGTGCTATGAATTCTTTTTCAACTTTGACAACTGACGACTAAGAAAAGCAAAATTCCTCAAGAAGGATGAAGAAAAATCGTCAGCAATGAAAGAAGGACAAGACTAGAAAATTATCACAAAGATTAGATGAGGGAAGCAAAAGTTCTTGTCAGGGCAAAGACAAAGATGGATAAATGAAAAATTATTTCGAAGGAAATGGGAAATTTTCTGAAAAATGGTTCGAGACGACTGAGAAAGGAAAAATCAGCACTGAGGAAGTCGGCATTAAAAATGCTGTTGCCGAAATAATAGTAAATTATTCGGATAGGGTGAAAGTCAGTCTGCACAATTTTTTCGGAGAATCTTAAAGTGGACGAATCACAAAACATAACAACGGTGACCACCGCCTAAACTTTCGAGAGAAGTGACGAATACTATTTTTTGTGGCTAGGTGAATTCAATAATATGTGTGCTGTGAACTTCGAAGTTCCAAATAATTGAAGAATTTCCCCCTTTTGCTGAGGTTCTTTCCAGATCAATAATTCGTATTTTCTGATTGAAAATTCTATGATTGGGTATGGACATTAACTATTTATTAGCGAATCCAACTATTTCGGTTGAAATGTTATTCTATCCGTTCCAAAATGCAGTTTTTTGTTAAAAATTAGTCTGTGTTGATTTATCATTCGCCTATTTGCTTGGAAATTCAGCTTGTTTGTTGGGGATCACTTTTCTTGTTGAAAGTTTATATTTCCGGATTAGGAATTCAACTGGTTTGGGATGAAATAGCATTTTTCTGTTAAAGTTAGAATAATTCGAATGCATTTTGTTTTCTCGACTGAGCATACTTTTTGGTTGAATATTGAACTTTTTCGTAAAATATTTGTGTTTTTGGGTTGAAAGTTATTTTTTATGATAGCAATTTCGACTTAGTCCAATGGAAACTTAACTGCTTGGTTGCAATTTAATTTGCTTTGATTAAGAATTTAACCATTTTTTTATTTCTCTTTTGTGGTTGAAATGAACTGTCTTTTAATCGAAATTGAAGAGAAAAATCGGAATATTTGGTCCTCAGTGAAACTATTTCGTGGCATACTAAATTCATTGTTTGGAGATTCATTCCTTCTGTTAGAAGTTCAACTATTCCGTGGATACTTTTTTGGTTGAAAATGTATACTTCCAATTGAAAATTGAGTGAATCTATTCTGGTTTGATGATGAGATGAAAATTCAAATGTTCCGTTCTTTAACTTTTTGGGTTGAAAGTCGTACTTTCTTCAAAAATCATCCCTTAGATTGAGGATCTATTATTCCAATGAAGAATTCTTGCCTTTCCTGGAAAGTTTATTCATTTGGTTTCGTATTTGTCTTGAATGGTAGAAAATTGATCCTGCATGTTGAAAATTCATCTTTTTGGTTCAGAATTTAACTGCTTCATTGTGAATAAATACATTTTGTTAAAAACATGATTTTAAACATGAACCTGTAGGATTTAAAAAATAAATGCAAAATGGTTCATATTTTTTTCTTGATACATTCCTTTCTAAATTATTTTTCGATGGAACCAATCTATTTCCTTTTTTATTTTTTTCCAAATAAGGTAATGATGATGTTAAAATATCAATCAACTTAGAAAAATATTTTTTTCTTGAGCTTGCTGCAAGTTTTACTGTAATTGAAAAACAGTGCATTTTGCGAAATGAATTTCCATAACATAATTGCAGTTCATAAATATCAGCTTTGATCAACGAGATAATATTCATAAAGACACTCACGCAATTGGCAATGATGTGATTGAAACCACTTGAATTACCATGATGCTTAGCATCAGTGGTCAAAAGATCTTATTGAATTCTCTACTAATGGAATGTCAAATTTCATTGAAATGATTTCCGCAAAATTGGCTCGTCGCTCAATCAGAGCATACATATCAAATTTGAGTTGGGATATGGAATTATTGAATGGTGCAAACATTTACTGCACAAGTTTATATCAGAGGGGGAAATGTTTCTGATTGAAAAATAACAGAATTGTATTTTTTTTTGCTTCGAATTATTATAGGGTAATATTCTTGGAATATTTCAGTGCTAAACGCTTTGCTCGAAATCTTTCGGGGTAAGTGTAACTCGTTCACACTTTATTATTGTAACCAAATTATTATAAGTTAAGCTACACACTGAGGAGAGCACTAGTCTCCTGCATAATTTTTTAAAAATTTCTATAGAACTGACTAAAGTAGAACAAGCCGAGTTAGGCACAAAATGATTCAGGTTTGTTGAAAAGAAAAAGAAATGAATTTTCTCATGGATGACGAATCTACAACAAAATAGTTGAATTCTCGAATGAAGAGATGAATTTCCTATTAAGAAGTTGAATTTTCCACCAACAAGATGAACTTTCAAGCCACCAAAAAAAAGAATATTCAAATTCAAACTAGTTCGATTTCGCACAAAATAAATTAGCTTTATCAAAGGAAAATTCTAGAGGAGTGTGAGCAGTTTTTTCCTCCACTCATCAACGAAGTCACGATGGGCGCTACATCGTGCGTCTACCTCTAAAGGATCGCTCCACTAATCTTAGACATTCAAAAGCGGCAGCTTCTCGGTCTCTCGTCCAGATGGAAAGACGTTCCCGGCGGGACCCCGAATTACACAGAAAATACTCTGGCGTTCTCAAGGAGTACGCAGAGTTGGGAGAGATGGAACTTGTCACTAATGTAGATGATCTACAGCCCAATCAGGGTTACTTCTTGCCACATCATTATGTGATAAAGGAGAGCAGCTCAAGCTCTAAATTGCGAGTTGTATTCAACGCTTCCAAACACACAGACCAAGGATTGTCCTTGAATGACCTGTTACATTCTGGGTCAAAGCTACAAACAGAACTGGCGGATCTGATCCTACGATGGAGGATGTATCCGATCGTCTTCACAGCGGACATCGAGAAGATGTATTGATGAATTTGGATCCATCCAGAGGATCAAAGGTTCCAAAAACTTCTATGGAGGGAGAGCCTCGATCAGGGAGTTCGAGCCTACTATCTGAAAACCGTCACTTTCGGCTTTGCTTCTCCGTATCTAGCGATACGTTCTATACTTTAGCTAGCCGAAGATAAGGGTGACAAATACCCTCTCGCTACTGGAACCCCAGAGAGGGAAATCTATGTGGATGATGTTCTCTCAGGGGGTGATGATGTCGTCCAAGCTCAAGAGAAACGCAGACAGGTGGACCTGTTACTTCAAGCAGGAGGTTTCACGCTAAAGAAATGGGTCTCTAACAAGGAAGAGGTTCTTCGGGGAGTACCCATGGAACATGGAGAGGATGCCACGTCTTTTCTTTCCGAACAGGATCCATCTTTTCCTGCCCTTGGCATTCTGTGGCAGCCATCCCTGAATTGTCTACGGTTTCAGATTGATTCATTATCGGAGATGAGTCAAATCACGAAACAGAAGGTGTTTTCGGATATAGCTCGCATATTCGATCCACTAGGTTGGCTAGCACCAGTCATCGTCAAGGCCAAAACTTTCATGCAAAGTTTATGGGCTATAAGGATAGGTTGGGATGATACGCTTCCAGCTGAGTTCATGGCCAAGTGGACAATTTTCAGAAATGAGTTGTCCGATCTGACCACCCTTACCATTCCGCGCTGGTAAGGATCTACATCTTCGGACTACTGTGGCAATAGGAGCCGTTGTATATCTCCGTGTCACTCTACCTTCGTCAAGCATAACTCGTGTAACTCTTGTCACCGCTTAGACGAAAGTAGCTCGATTGAAAGAGACGTCAATTCCTCGACTCGAACTGTGTGCCGCCGTATTACTGGTAACAATACAATTACATGTGTATGGCATCATGTACCTTGAGTGGATAATCCTGCGGATTGTGCATCACGAGGCTTCACACCGATTCGATTGAAACATCATCTGATTTGGTGGCAAGGACCGGTTTGGTTGGCGAAGCCTGAGCTCTTTTGGCCAAGGTCAGCGGGAATAATTGACCCTTTGGTCGAAAGAGAGGAACGGATCATCGCTCGTTCAGCTCTGCTTGCTCAGGAACCACCATGACTTCCTAATTATTTTAGGTAATTTGATCCTTTTACGGGGTCAGGATTATGTCGGTTTGGCCTTTATCGATGAATTGGAAGAGATTAAGAACATATGTACTGCGGAGATCCCATGCTGATCAGGCTACATAGCATGTTGCCCATAAAAATTGTCTTTTTTTAGCGACTTTAAGAAGTCCTGTAGAAGTCCTTTCAGAAGTCTCTCTGTACTAAGTGATATGATTACTTTTCGAAATGTTATAAATAAACCAGATGAAAGCATTTAATGCACGCTCAAGCTTAGTATCGAGGTCATCAGTAATATCATCGTATACTAAGCAGTCATAATCGATGAAATGGAGAATGATGCTTTTAACTAAGAGAATACGCGTTGGAGTGGGGAGTGATTTTTCATTCCGATTTAGTTGTTGGAGGACTCTCAAGGTTTTTCTAAATATATCCGAAACTTGTTCATTCCAGGAAAGAGTGCGGATAAGGATGTAGCCCAGATCCCTCACTGACTTCATAAAGTGGATGCGACGTCCATCAATGAAGAGATCAGGTATAATAATAGATATTGTTTCAGCGGGTTTAGAGTGAGACCACTAGTTATAGCCCACAGCAGCATCAAATTGATATCCTTCTGTACCTTATGAAGTTAATTTTTCAGGACAGCAATGAGAATGGAGAGGTGACGCTTGAAATAGTCAGCATATTTAGGTACAGACTGCTCACCATTGCTAATTTTCACTCTTTCACAACGATTTTTGGGATTCGATTCAAACCATTTGACCACCATATCAGAGAGGTTAAGCGATTTGGGGTTAGTAAGGGGTAGATTATGGTTGACTGTGTCTAACGTCTCAAAAAAGTAAAAAAGTGACATGTGTATGGAACGAAGTTCCTCCCGTCGCTTCACAAATACTGAATATGAACGTTCGTCAAATAATTATGTAAAAGTAATGCGTGTCTTTGAAACACGCGGTAGGGACAGAGTGTTGAATGTGTTCAAATTTTGAATGTCTGCATTCGAAACTCCGTTCCTACCGCGTGTTTCAAAGACACGCATTACTTTTCTGTATCTAATGAATCGGGGAATGTTTATATTTAGTATTTGTTAAGCGGCGGAAGGAATTTCGTTCTTTACGCGTGTCACTCGGACACGTTTACTTTTTTTTATTCTATTACGAAACGATCATAATAAAAAATATCGAAAATCGTTCAAATAGTCCAATTTTCGCGTTCCAAACTTTGTTGAAAAAGTAATAACAATATGGTTTTCAATGTGTGAGACTTTGTTGAACATTTGGAGTATATTAGGATCGAAATTAGGATCGTTGACGCTTCTCTTTCATGTCACATTTACAAGGCAATTTTTGCACATTTTCCACTAGCTTATGTACATTCAAAACCCCTTCATAATCATCGATAAAACAAAACTTGATTCGCGAAAATCGGACCATTTTTACTTATATTACAAAACGATGATGAAATAGCGAAAATCACCAAAGTAGTCAGATTATTGCGATTCAAACATTGTTCTAAAGCTAATAATAATAAGGTTTCAAATGTGTGAAAATTTGTTGAAAATTAGGTGAAATGCAAGAAGCTGCATTTTCGTTAAAACTATATGTCGTAAACGACGCTCTTCAAAATTGTGACCGGCGTCATATATCCCTCAATAAACAAGTTTTCTTTTGGATGCTGTTAGCGTAACGGTAATTTATGACCTCACAGTGTAACGTCCGAGGTGACGTCACAGCGTAACGGTACCAAAATACTTATAGCAAGTAGGTTCCTACCCAGGAAATCTCTCTATCCTCGTATAAGGAACTGCATTCCAAAAAGGACAACAACTTCCAACTCCTTCTTATCGATTGGAAGCTTAAGATGTGAAGTTACTTTAAGGGGGAAGTAGGGTCTAAAGGAATGTTTTTTCATGCATTCTTTGGGAATATTACAAAAATGAATTTATTTCAGTAATAACCATATAATAAAGCGACGATTAGAGATTTTTTTTTTCAATTTTGGCACGAAAATATGGAGAAATGAGCTGGTGGCAGCAGATTTACGATGACGTCCCTTATTTGCGGTGTTCGTCATATCAGAACGTAGAGTTATATGATACAAATGAGTAGAATTTTCTCGAAGAAGTATGTGTTTTTCTTGGGTCCAGCGTTATTCACTTATGGATTTTTAAATTTTTTGTGGTCGTTTAAAGCGAAAAGTGCGATTTTTAACGAAAAATTTCGCCATTTTGTAGGTGGAAAACACCCTCAACCTAGACTCAATCAAACATAGAAGGTTTCAGGCTGGATCGGTTCTCCTGTATATGATCTTAAATTGTTTCATAGATAATCCTTCCTCACTACAGACATTTCCTTTGTTATTCCTTGCACAAATTTTTGGGATGAAGATCCTATCTTTTTCAAAATTCCATTCCGCAGACCAGAATATGGATCACATGCACCTCTCTCTGAAGAATGTCTTTAATATCGTAAAGTAGACAATTTATCCTACGGTGTTGATATCTCAAATCAATCTGCAAGTGATTTTGTTGTGACAACTTAGTTTTTCCTTATTGTATGAATTATTTTCCAAGTTGGTTGTCTCAAGCTATTTATTAATTTTTCGGTTGGAAAATATAGTGGGGTCGTGTTCTTTCTCATACGAGAAGCTATATTTTTGTAATGAATAATAGGTTCTTGATCTGAAAAAGATAGTTCCTATCTGTTACTCGTTATAAAAGCTCAGCAGTTTGCATAGGCACTGACTGCACCTCGCCCATGCATTATTCTCAACCTCCTGAAAGCTTTTCGTTGTCCATAAGTGTAAAAATCTCGGAAGCCTTCCTGCAAATCGTGAATTATTACCTAGGATTTCCTTTATCGATCGACTATATCCTGACATTTCAATATCATACCTAAAACCAAAATCTGTCATAAAGTTTACAGTTTTAAAACAAACTTTTTACACTTCTCTCTATCGTTTTTTCGACCCTCCACAGAATGAGGACCAATTAACTTACTTTCCCTGAAAAATTGAAGAGGCTGACTAGTAAATGTCAATTGAATTGGAAAAAAATCAATCAACTTTTGGACCATAAAACAGTACGAAAAATGAAATGTGATCAGTAAAAATCTTTGGAAAGTCATTTTTGTGTCAGACTTCAGAATCAGGAGGTCTTAAAACGTCAAAAATTTATGAGGACCTAATAGGTCCGGATTCACTTGAATCTAGTACCTCTCATCATGAATTATAAGAATTTCAAAATTCAAATTTTCTTCACAATTTATTGGGGCTCCTGCAAAATAGTGAGAGGCATTTCGTAGATTTTTTGAAGTATGTTACTTTTCTGGTGGACCGTTTCCCCGATTCTCCGGTGTTTAACTATAAGTATAAATTTTTAAATTCTTATTGCATTTCCCAAGTTTGAAACAAAAAATAATCTTCACGTGCCTATATACCGTATCAAGCGTGATTTAAGGGCATGTGTAGTATTTACTTTTATCACTTTCATTTTTTAAAGCTCAAACCAGAAATCGACGTATCCAAATGACGAGCCCATATGAGACTTGTCGCAGGTGAGACATGCCGCAGACGAGACTTGCCACACGTGAATCGATATGTAGGGGAAGGTCGTCAGAGTTGGGCCACTTTTCGATCATTCTCTGTATCTTTTTTAAAAATATGAATATTCTCAATTTTTTTTTTTTTATCGAAAGTTCGAGCCTTTATCTATAACATATATTCATGGCTCCTTGCTGCGACATTTGGGGAAAAAGTTATTAACGAAACAAAAAAACAAAAAAATTGTCAGAGTTGGGCCACTGCTAAAATTATATGAAATATGTACTGAAACCGGTTTTTATGGAATGGTATGCAACATTTTATTGTTTTTAATACATTT
>WSXT02230296.1:0-16298 GCA_011762715.2 Neuroterus valhalla | reverse complement strand
TTGGATTTTGACTCGTAACGTCACCGCGCGGACAATACTTTTACGCGTTTTCGAGCGCGCGACCGGTTCTTGCACCCAGTCCTTCATATATATAAATTAAATGTGTAACGTAACATTCTGCGTTGAAATTCTGGCAGTGTGACGTAGTTTTTGAACGACCCCTTAAGTCTAGGATAATAATTATAATTAATTGATAATTGATAACTAATTGACGTGTTAAGAAGACTAGCAAGCAATCTTTCACCAACACACACCATATCTTACTATAATACACAACATTATTGTTTTAACACAAGCTAGTGAAATATTTACAGTAAAATTAATTCGTTTTAGTCGTAGACTGTTTGTTGCTAATAGATGAGAATCACACAATTACAGTGCCACGATGCAATACATTAATGCTCTAACGATTTCTTGTTTGAATTTTTATAAATAAGAAAAGTTTCTGGAGTTTTTTTCTAATTGAATATTTCCTCTTTCTGAGATTTCTACTGCCTGAAATTCAAGAAATTCTGAATTGGAGAAAAACCAAATTCAAATTTCTATTTAACGTCCAACAATCAATTTAATATCTTAAACTCCTGGAAATTATAATACCTAATAAACAAAGAATCCAACGACCAACTTTTGACAAACTCTCCCAAATGTACTTATTGAAATATAAAAAAATAATATAAAAAAATAAAAAATGAGGAAAGATGAATAAGAAGGCAACCTCAAAATCCCTTCCTTCTCTTTTTCTGTCTTCTTTTATTTTTATTATTTCCATAACACAACATCATAACATTTGAATTTGATTTTTAATATTATTGTACTGTGTTTTAATAATGATAAAAATTTAATTTATCTTCCCTCTTTTTTATCTCCATGTTGCTTTTTAAAAATATTTTTCATAGTGACATCTGAAAGTTTTATCCGAATTCGATCGTTAGATTCTTGGTTTCTTATTTCAATTTCCAGGAGTTCCAGATAACTCTACTGCTTTTAAGGGATTATTGATGAGACCGTTTTTTTTAATAGTTGCACTGATTAAAGACACTTGGAATTCTTTTTACAAAAATCACATTGACTAACGCACACGAAATCTTTTTCTACCTACTTCACTCTTTTTATCGTTTTACAACAAGATTTTTTTTGTATGAGCATATCAGCGTGGAATTGTTGAGAAAAATTAATGGTACATACCCAACGTGAACCGGATGCCTGTTGATGTCGATATTGTCCGGTTTCGGATTTGCTGCGTTCGAGCGGTGATAATTTTCTTTGGTTATCATCTCTGTGATTGTTGGAGCTGAAATCAAATTATTTGATTTTTAAAATTTGACAAGAATTTAAACTGAAAAAAAAATTTTCAAACTTTCAGGTTGAAGTTTTTATGCAAAATTTATCAAGTCGGTATAACTTTAGAAACTGAAACTTTTTCAGCTATATTTATAATAATTATAGATGAAGAATGCCTAAGTTACATTTGAAACAGGCTTTTTAGATCCAAGAACTAAATTGTAAAAAAGATTAATCTTCTAGGAAGAAAGATGGATTTTCAACCAAGAGGAACGAATATTCTATAAAAAAAAATATTTTTTACATACAAAGATAAATTGATGAAAAAAAATTTTTTAACGAAACACTTGCAATGGCAACGAAAAAGTTTTATTTTCAAGCCCAAGAGACGAATTTTTGTAAGACAGTTGTATTCCTTCTCCAAGAGACTTTTCAACAATAAAGTTGCATTGTAAAAAAGCTCAATCTTCTACCAAATACTAGGATTTTGAAACAAAGTAGATGAATTCTCAACCAAAAATTGTAGTAGATTTTTCAACAAGAAATAAATATCATTCAAAGACAAATGAATATAATTTTCTTATTGGTTCCGAATTCATATCGTTTGGTAAAAAATTCTTCAGTTTAAATAAAAATTTTTAAATCTCTTTGAAACCGCAACTATTTTTCAAGAGTAATATTTTTTTAATGAATTTTTTTGGTTGAAGACTCATATCTATGTTTGAAAACTTGTTGTATTTTTGGTTCCGAATTGATTTTTTTTTCGAAAATTTATGTAGCTTGTTGATTATTCGAATTTTCTTGGAAAATCAATCTTCCGGGTTAAAAAATTATCGTTTTGATTGAAAATTCAACTTTGAACTTGGTTGAATACAGATCAACTATTTGGTGAAAAATAAACCTTTTCAGATAGGATATTGATTTTTCTGTTGAAAATTGATCTTTTTGTTGAAGGATTCAAGTACACTGTCGGAAATTCTCTTTTTTTCCTAGAATTCAGCTAGTTGGAAATTTTCCTCCTTTTTGATGGAAAATTCCTTCACTCAAAATGCAACCATTCTATTTTTTATGCAAACTTTTCAAAAAATTTATTTATTAAATGCATTGCAAGTTTAAAAAATTACTCTTCAATTTAAAAAAAACGAATTTTCTGAAAATTGGTTCGATTTTCAACCAAAAAAAACATTTTCAACCAGACAAGATGAATTTTGAACGAAGAATATAATAGTACACTCTTCAGTTTAAGAAGTTAATTTGAAGACAAGTAATTGGATTTTATTACTAATGAGCTCAAAATAGATCAACCAGGTTGAAAAAATAATTATTACTATTTTTTGTTGAATCTTAGGTAGCAAAAAAAATTATTTTAGTAGGAAATTTAACTATTTAGCATAAAATTAAATAATTAATTTCGGATTGAACTATACGGTAGCAAATTAAATTTTCTGTTGAAAAATCATATTCTGAGGTTAAAAATTGAACTGTTTTGCAGACAGTTGGTATTTTTGGCTTCTAAATCTAATAAAAGTTTTATTGAAAGTCCGTCTCTTATGGTAGATCATCAACTTTCTTGGCAGAATCAAATTAATTTTTATGATTAAAAATCAAAGTACTTCGTTCGAAATTCAGTTCTTTAAGATTAACCTCTTGCGTAGGAAATTACACTTTTCTGTTGGGAATTGGTTGTTCATCTGTGTAAAATTAAATTTTTTTATCTGATAATTTAACCACTTCATTTCGTGTGCAAAATGTATCCTCTAAAAGTTAAAAATTCGAGCATTAGAAAGAAAATTTATCTTTTTAGGTAGAATAATAATCTTTTGTAGAAAATTTACCTTTTTGGTTAAGACTTCGTGTATTTTGTAAAAATTCGTCTCTTTTTAGTAGAATTGAACTCGTTGGTGATTTTTCTTTTTTTTCTTTGAAAATTTTCTACTTAAAACTCAACGATTCTATTTCTGAATAAAAACTGATCGTTTTTAGTCGAAAATATAACTGTCTCGTTGAAAATTATCCTTTTATATTTTAAAAGTAATTTTCTTCTCAAACATTCGACTATACAGCTTGAAGGCCTAATTCTTCTGTGGAAAATACGTCTTTCTGGGTTGAAAAATAATTTTATATGTTGAAAACGCATCTAGATAGTTGAGGATTGAAAGGGCAATTTTTTATAAATTTTAACTCAACAGTCCCTTTTTTGGGAGAGAACTTACATTTTCAAAATTTGACTATTTGTTTGAAAATTCTTCTTTTCGTATGAAATTCATCTTCTTGGTTCAAAATTTATCTGTACAGGTCAAAATTTTCTCTATTTGGTTGAGAATTTACCTATTTTGTAAAAAAAGCAATATATTTTAAGTTGAACTTTGGTGGACGACCTTGTAAATTAAACTGAATTTTCCAAAATCCTGAACCATAACTCCGAAGAGAGAAAGTTTTCAGAATTAAATAAAAATTAATCTCACCTACAGAAGAATTCAAGTGGATTTAGAAGAATGAAAAAAGTTGATACTCGGGATGAATTAAGAAGCTATCATTGAATTCCAAACTAATGCCACTGATTTAAAAGAAAATACAAAGTATTCCATCCATTCTAGTAAAATTAGGGTAAATTTTTTTGAGACAGGATGGCGATTTGGCAGACGATTTCAAATTCCCGGTCATTTCCTGGTTTCCCCGGACATTTTATTCAATTTCACCGGTCAACTAGAAGTAGCATATTCATATTTGTCGCAGAACGCGAACATTTATTTCAATTCATGATTTTCATTCAAAACACCCTTCAAAAAAACAGATCAGAATTGCAAAATAAATTAATTTTGAAAAAAAACTCAAATTTTCCACGAAAAAATATCATTTTTTTACAAAGGTTGGAACAGTTTAACTTACAAGTGAAAAAATCAAACAAATAATTTTATGAATCTTCAACTGTAACAGTTTAAATTGCAAACAAAGAAGATAAACTTTCAACTAAAATGAATTCGGAACTAAAAAAATAATTGTTTTCAACCGAAAATGGAACAGGAACATTTTTAGTATGAAAAACCAATTTCATACCAAACATAAAAGTTTTCAAATAGACGAACTAATTTTTAGTAAAATAGATAAGTAATGTTATTGTCACCAAAATTTGAATGCTCAAATTTTGAACTTAACCAAACAAATGTATTTTTAACTGCAACTATGGAATTTTCAATTGAAATAGGTCAATTTTCCATTTGAAAAAAATTACTTGAAAAAAAAAGGATTAGCTTGTAATGAAAAAAAAATTTCAAACAATAAATCAATTTTTAAGTCAAATGATGAATCTCTAAATAAGATTGTAAAAGTTTAACTGTATTAGCTGAATTTTAAAACAGAAAGACGAGTTTCTCCCTGAAATGATGAATCCTCCACTAGAATAGTTGAAATTATGCCAAAAAATTAATTTTAAACCAAAAATGATTTTTAATCAAAAAATGATTTTCAACCAGAAAATACAATTTTTCTACAAAATGGTTGAATTTTGAACTATAGAGATAATTATTCTCAACAAAAAATAGAATAATAACATTTTCGGCTTAGAAAATAATTTTGAGCCAAACATAAGAGTTTTCAACCAGATGAATTTTCTGCTGATGTGAAAAATATTCATCTGTTTAGCTCGAAAAGTTAACCATAAAGGAGAATTTTTGAACAAAAACGATAACTTTCGAAGAAAAAGCTAATTTCGTACGAAAAAATCCATTTTTTCAACAAAATATGTGAATTTTACGAGCGAAATAATTGGATTTTCAATTCAAGAGTAATTTGAAAAAAGATAATTTTATACCAAAAATCAATTTTCCGAAAAAATTTGTGAATTTTCAACGAACTAATTGAATTTTCAATCCGTAAAGACAAATTTCCATCCAAATAATTGAATTTTGAACTGTAGAAGATCATTCTCCACTAAGGACAAAATATTTATATTTCCAGTTAGAGAAATTAATTTTTAACTAAACTGATGAATTCTCAGATAAGATTATGAATCTTGAACTGGAATGAATGTATTTGATGCGAAAAAGGTAAATTTTCAAGCATAAAGATTGTTTTTTCGCAAAAGAGGCGAATTTTCAACAAAGTAAATAAGTTCTCAAAGAAATAGTTTATTTTTCAATTCAAAAATGAATGTTCAACTAAATAATTTAATTTTCACTAAACAAAGATAAATTGATTTTCAACAAAGTAGTTACATTTTCAATCAGAGGTGGATTTTAAATTCAAATAATGCACCTCCAACAAGGAAGTGTAATTTTAAACAATTGAGTTTAACTTTCAACCAAGTAGTTGATTTTTTAACTAAAAAAAGATGAATTTGCAATGAACAATGTGAGCAAGTTTTCTATTTTAATTTAGAAATATTTCTTTTTCGAAATACTACTTCTACTTTAAAAACTGCTTGAAGTACTTTCTTCATTTAAAATTAAGGTGCGTCGTCAAGGATATTCTTTCGCCATAGCCATAATTCTCTTAGACTGATGAATTGTTTGTTGTAATATATGTCCCACTTCATCTTTAGACTCTAATGGGAGCCCGTATAGACTTGTTTTTTCCGAATGTTGTGTTGTTGTTTGTTTTTGTTTAAATATAAAATCAAGTAATTATTGCGCCTGAAAATCGGCCCCACCGTACACCCTGAATAGCGGTCATTGGCTTGCATTGACATGCCGTCCTCGAGTATCGAGACGCGAGTTACGCAACAGGTAACGTCTATGTTGACCCTGAACAATTGGTAATGAAAATTTCGTAACTGGGCGTGTTACCGTGATTCGTAATATTGGAAATTTTAACATGTATTTTCGGCGCTAGCACTGCGATGGGTAAAATGAATGCGCGCCAGCGCTCCCAGTTCTGGGGATTTATCTCCAGATCTGAATATACTTTCAACTGTCTGGGATTTATCAATTTCTGAAAACTTCAAGATATTTGTTTCGAAATCACAAGAGGTTTCTCTTAACTGATTCTTTTTTTCTATTCGGGGAGCAAATTGATGATCTTCGTTTCTAATTTAATGAATGAAACATAAGAATGGGGTGATTTCCCACGAAAATATGTGCATACATATTTCTGAATAAAATTAATGTGCCACAATTTAAATCAGTATGGAACCCTTTAAATAGAAAATCGCAATATATTACATTTACAATGTAATATTTGAATTTCCAACCAAAAAATCAAAATTATTTATTACCAAAAGAGATACCCGTCGCGTTAACGTCTCGATATTCGAGACCGGCATGGCAGTGCAAGCCAATGGCCGCTATTCAGAGTGTACGACGGGGCTGATTTTCAGGCGCAATAATGACTTGATTTTATTTCCAACCAAAAACGAACAACAGCACAATATTCGGAAAAAACAAGTCAATACGAGCCTCCATTAGAGTCTAAAGATGAGGTCGGACAAACATTACAATAAACAATGCATCAGTGTAAGAGAATTATGGCTTTGGCGAATTTATTTTGACGAATTTCAAACTTGAAGAGCAATTTTCCTTATTCCCTCTCTTCTCAATTCGAATGATAATTATTTTGAAAAGTTCCCGTTCCATGTAAAAGATTTCCTACCCCAAGTGAAATTATATATCTTTACTGAAACTCCCTGTCCTAAAATAAAAATTAGAATTATTTTCTGAAATTCCCTGTCCCATGTCAGATAAATGAGAAGAAAACAAATAAAACGTGGTTAGTACTTTTTTTTTTGAAAAATTGAGAAAATAATTCTTTCTGTACGTTTGGGTTATCATCGTTCTGATTATTGAACTTGAGTCAGCTACAAAAAGTCTCACAGAGCAACATAAAGGATAGATATATTTGAAAATTGTCAGAATCAGACTAAAGGAACGTTACATTCTTCAAATCAAATGATAAGGTTTCTTCTTAATTTATAAAAAGAAAGCTGTCATTTCTCGTATTTTCGCGGTAAAATTTGAATTGTTCAGGTTATGTCAAGTAATTTGATAAAAAAATTGATAAATATTCAATATAAAATCGATTCAAAAATCCAAAATTCTTTGGTAGGAAATACTTATCCTTCGTTGAAAACTTCTCTATGTGGTTGAGATTCAACCAATTAGTTAAAAAATCGTCTTTTTCCGTTGGAAAGCAATTTTCTCAAATTAGAATCCAACAATACCATTTTTGGTTGGAAACTCATCTTTTTCACTTTAACCTTCAACTATTCGTTTAGAAGTTTGTCTTCGCATAGGAAAATAAACTTCTTGGTTGAAAAGATTTCTGAGTAGAGATGACCCCTTGGTTGCTCGTAAAAAAACTAAAAATACCGATTAGTCTTATTTTACAGTGAAAAAGGAAAAAAAGTCTATTTGAAAAAAAATGGGAAATGTCGGGAAATTTCTACTCATATGCCGCCTTCCATTAATATATAGATATCGTATAAATGAATGAATTAGAAAAAAAAGACGAGAAAAACCATCATGAATATCTTATAATAGAAATAATTCCAAGATGGGAATATATCCATAAATAAATGAAAATATATTTTACCTCCAGAATGTCGATTGTCCCTCTCGTCGTCGGTGACGTTAACTCGCATGGAGTCATCTCCCATAGATTTCATATCATCAACAGTCATGTAGCGATACTGCTGCTGGTCGCTGAGCATCGGATCTTCGCCTACGGATTTTTTTCAAAAATTAAAAACCTGACGATGAATGATGCAGTTTGACTGCTGACGCAGAAAAAAAATAAAAAGTCTAATAAATGTCTAAGGATAAATCTCAATAGTACTCTATGTAATGATGTCACTGTGTGAGAACATTAACATAATCTATTATTCTTGATGAATGGAATTCTATCTGAAAAAGCAGAGGTGTAACTTGTTATTTTTCTCAATAGAAAATCATGTTCGATTGATCACATTCAACTGAGGAGTAATTTGAAATTTTAGTTTACATCACCTTTATCTTACGGCGTATCGAAGAGGCCAACTCAGTACTTGAGTATTCGATTGGGCTATGGTTATATAAAACAGGCCTACACCAAAAAGAAGCAATCGAAACCATATCATTGGATTTTATCTTCAGATTTCAAGGGCCTCGGAAGCCACACTGAGGGAAATGTTTGTGCAACAAAATGTTGTATTGTTGGCTTAACAAAATGTATTACTTGATATTCTTTTGAGTTCAGAAAAATTCATAAGAATTTCATGAAATTTATAAGAGGTCAGGTGAATTTCGAAGAATTCGCGATAAATAAAAATGAATTGATAACATCCTTTAAATAAATATTCAATTTAGTGAAAGGGGACGTAATGAAGAAGCATTCAACGGAATTCGAGAGAATTTCATGAAATCTACAATAATTTAAGTTATTGACCGAAATTACAGCAAAAGGATTGAAGTTAATTGAAAAAAAACAACAGCAATCAATTAAATAAAATTCGAGACAATTTAGAGGAATTTACAAAAATGGAAAGAATCTCATGAAATTCGAAAGAAATTTTGTGAATTCAACGAAATTAATTCGAGGGAATCGAAGTAAATTGAAAAAAAAACCGATGAATTTGAGTGAATATAGAAGAATTCGGAAAATTGATTGTTTTTTAAAATTTTAAATGAATCTTAACAAATGAAAAGATATTTTTTTAAAAATGTGGTGGAATGCCTAAGAATTCGAGGTGAGTTAAGAAATATCTAACGATGAATGCACGAAAACTATTTAAGAAATCAGAAAAATTCATATAATCGAGTAAATGGGTAAATTTAAAGAATTCAAGTAAATGCAGAAGAATTTAGGATATATTGAAAATAATTTGGGACGAGTTCACAAGGATTCAGAGTGAATTTGATTGAATTCAAGAAACTCAACAGAATTTTCAAGGTGAATTTTGAAAAGAATTCAAAGTAAATCCAAAAGAATTGAGTGTGAATTCAAAAACATAAATGTTCAATTTATGTTCAATTTCAAATGAATTAGAATGAACGGGAAAATCCAAGATATTCCACTGAATTCAGAAGAATTTAGAAGAAATTAGAAGAATCCAATGAAATCCGAAAGACTTTGATGACATTCGTAAGTATTCAAATAAATGAAAGGAATTCACGGAAAATTACTTCTCTATCAAAGCAAT
The DNA here is from genome assembly GCA_011762715.2 of Neuroterus valhalla. Classification (NCBI taxonomy): domain Eukaryota; kingdom Metazoa; phylum Arthropoda; class Insecta; order Hymenoptera; family Cynipidae; genus Neuroterus; species Neuroterus valhalla. Next base: position 6,907 of record WSXT02230296.1, on the reverse strand, counting down.
TCGAAGTAAGCGAAATTTAGGTCGAATTCAATAGAATGTAACTGAATCAAAGAGGAATTCGAAAATGTTAAAAAAAAACTATAGAACTTATTAAATTCGGGGTAAATTTAGAATAATTTCATAGAATTTTAGAAGAATTTGATAGACTTCTAAGAATTCAAGGTGAGTTCAAACTATTTTAAAAATCCATACAGTTGAGTAAAATCGAGCGAATTCAGAAGAATTCGAGTAAATTTAGAAATTCCGGGATGAATAAAAAAAATTCAGAAAAAGGATTCAAGATGCATTCGGAAGAATTCCAGATGAATTTCAAAGAATTTAGTGTGAAGTGATAGAATGAAAAGAGAATTTATTTTGAATTCTAAATATATTCAAAAAACTTTGATGACACTATTGAGGGATAGGGAGCAAAAGAAATCCAGGGCAAATCCATTAGAGAATTCAATTGAATTAAAGAGAAATTCTAAAATCTCCACAAAAAAAAACTATAGAACTCATTAAATTCGGGGTAAATTTAGAAAAATTTCAGAGAATTCCAGAAGAATTTTATGAAACGCCTGAGAATTCAAGGTGAGTTCAAACTATTTCAAAAATCAGAAGAATCCATATATTTAAGTAAAAACAGGCGAATATAGCAGAACTCGAGTAAATTCAGATATTTCAGGATGGATAAAAAAAATTCAGGGCAGTAATTCAAGGTGAATTCGGAAGAATTCCAGATGAATTTGGAAGAATTGAGAACTGATAAAATGAAAAGAGAATTCATTTTGAATTTCAAATGTATAAGAAAAACTTTGATGTCATTATTGGAAATTCCAATTGATGGAACAAAATTTCTGAAATTTCCATTCAAGCAGAGAAATCGGGAGTAAAAGAAATTCATGGAGGATCCAATAGAATTCAACTAAATTGAAGAGGAATTCAAAAATATTGCAGAAATCCATTAAATTAATTTGATTCAGTTAGATTTCAGAAAAGTTGGGAAGAAATTCAAAAAGAATTTGCTGAAATACTCAAGAATTATAGGACATTTATAGGATTCCAATAAATGAAACAAAATTCAAAAAATTTTCATTTAATTGAAGAAGTTTGAAGCAAATGAAACCCAGGGTGGATTCAATAGAATTTGAGTTGATTGGAGAGAAAATACAAAATTTCCGAAAAATCCATTGCATTAATCCAATTCAGGGAAGGACAAAAAAATTTGAGAGAATTAAAAAGAATCAGATGAGATGCCTGAGAACTTCAGGTGAGTTTGAAAATATTCAAGGGGGAATTCAGGCAAACTATTTAAAAAATCAGAAAAATCCATACAATTGAGTGAATTTAGGAGAATTTGAGTGGATTGACAAAAATCTCAGAAAACTGGAAGAATTTCTCAGAAAATGTCACGTTGAATACAAAATAAATGACAATAAATTTCAAAAATATAGAAGAATAAAAATATTTCACTTATGCCAGTGAAATTGAAGGGAGTTGTAAAAAAATCAAAAACCACTGAATGAAATTAAATTCGAGTAAACGCTCAAACTAAATTCAAAGAAACTTATTATATTGATTACATTTAAAGTGACTCCAGACAAATGCAAGGGAATTTGAAAGGGAATACTCCGAAGAGAAGAATTCGATGAAATTGATGAAATTCCGAACTGAATTTCAGGAAAGTTTGAAAATGCATTGAAATCTTTCAGATTTGAGTAAATTTATAAAAATTGAAGGGATTTGAAAAAAATTGATAGAATATCTAAGAGTCCGATTCGAGTACAGAAGACTTGGGGATAAATTAGAAAAAAAAACATTTAAAAACAATAGGATTTGGTAGAATTAAGTAAATTTGAAAGAATTCAAGAAATTTAAACTAAGGGTAAGTTCAAGACAATTCTTCTTAAATTCCAAAGTGATTCCACTGAATTGAACAAAAATACGAAATATTTCAATTATTTCAGTAAAATTTACAGAAGTCTAAAAGAATTCGAAGGGATTCGAAAGACTTTGCTGAAATCATAAGGATTTGAATTCCATGAAATTGGTGAACACTTAAGATGGATTAAAAACATATTTATATTAAAAATTCATCGAATTTATTGAATTTAAAGTTAATGCAGGAAAAATTTTATTTTATTCTACTGAAATAAAAGTGACTCGAGTGATTTGAGAAAAAAGGGACTAAAAATGCCTCAAGTGACAGGCTTCCTTGAAAAAGTTTGGTCGAACCATAAAATAACTGTTGTTGCACAAGGAGCAACAAAATAATTTTTTTTCGAATCATATCCTTTTTCTTAGTACACTAGCACTTTCAACACTTCTGAGTTCAAAATAGAAACAACTACATATTTAGAGACCTAAAATCCATTTTCTAGGGGACACATTGAGGGGAGCAATTTTAAAAAAAATAAAATTGAAGCACCACAATTCGCGTAAAGTCTCGTTTCTATTTCATGTAACTACTGCCGCGTTTTTGCTGTAACTGATGAGACTCTCCAGTGATTCCTCGTGTGATAATAGATATTTCAGGAATGTAAGTCATAATTTATTATCCAATTGGTCACCAGCTCACAAATTCAACCTACGCCCACTCGTGTCAATCCCGAATAAGATCTTTAATGGTCATGCTTATTTCACCTCGTTTTCTGCTGATTTCATGCTGGAATTAGGCGATTTTTAGTTACAATTAGTAAATTAAAAATAAAATGTCTGCAGAATCAACAGAATCATATAACAATCACGGAAAATCTTTTCGAACTTCTATTATAGATAAACAATAGATTCAAAATTTTTCAAAATATTTTTTTATTTCCTAAATGAACATTTGTTAGAAAGGGTTTTAGTTTTTTCACTCCGACACTCAATTTTGAACCACTTCTACCTCTATTCTAAGAGCGAATTGCCCAAAGCAATAACAGGGTGGCGATTTAGCAGACGATTTCAAATTTGCCGGTAATTTCGCGGTTTTTCCCGTTCATGTTTTCCAATTTTCCTGGTTAACTAAAAGTAGCATATTCATATTTGTTGCAAAACGCAAACATTTATTTCGATTCATGACGTTTATTCTAATCACCCTTTAACAAAACAGATCGAGAATTGCAAAATAAATTAATTTTGAAAAAACTCAAATCTCCCACGAAGAAAAAACTATTTTTTTACAAAAGTTGTAATAGTTAAACTTACAATTGAATAAATCAATTTGCGACAAAAAAATGGATTTATAACAGAAAAGTTCATTTTTCAACCAACGTGATAAATTTTCAAATAAAAATTATGAATCTTTAACTGAAACAGTTTAAACTGCAAACCAAGAAGATGAATTTTCAACTAAAATAATAAATATTTAACAGAACACTTCAATTTTCAACAATGGAGGTGAACATTCCAATAAGGAAATTAATTTTTAAATAGAAAGATTGATTTTCTACCAAAAAATACGATGTTTTAACAAAATAGTTGACCTTGGAACTGAAAAAATAATTGTTTCCAATCGAAAATGGAACAGTAACATTTAAAGTTTGAAAACTCAATCTCATACCGAACATAAGAGTTTTTTACTTAAACAAAGAATCATCAAGTGGAAGAGTTAAATTATCAAACAGATGAATTAATTTTTAGTAAAAAGAATACAATGTCAATCAAAATTCGAATGCTCAAATTTTCAATTTAACTAAACAGATGAATTTTTAACTACAACCATGAATTTTTCGATTGGAATAAGTTTATATTTTATGAAATTTATTCAGGCGAATTGAGAAGAATTCGAGTAGATCCAGAAATTTCAGGATGGATGAAAAAAATTCAGGAAAGGAATTCAAGGTGAATTCGGAAGAATTCAGATGAATTTGGAAGAATTGAGTGTGAACTAAAAAGTTAAAAGAGAATTTATTTTGAATTTTAAATGTATTAAAAAAACTTTGATGACATAATTATTGAGAATTCCAATGAATGGAATGGAATTTCTGAAATTTTGCATTTAAGTGGAGAAACTGGGAGTAAAAAGAATTTAAAAATATTTTTATCAGTTTAATTTAACAGTCATTTGGAATAAATCAAACAAAAATAGTTTCATTTTCAGAAAAAAATCAATTTTTTCTCTACTGATCAAATTTCGAGCCGAAAATACGAATCTTGTACGAATCAGTGGAATTTTCAACCCGAAAATATGAATTTCTCACAAAGAAGCTAACTCAGTAAGATAATAATAATAATTATTATTATAAATAATCATCATTCTTTCATGGGATTCATCAAGAATCATCCACTAAAAGAGTTAAATTTTCAGAAAGATGGATTAGTTTTCAGTAAAAAGAATAGATTATTGTCAACCAAAATTTGAATACTCAAATTTTGAATTCAACTAAACAAATAAATTTCTCAGTACAACTATAGAATCTTCGATTGGGATAAGTTAAATTTTTATTTGAAAAGAACTACTTATAAAAAAAATAGCTTGTAACAAAAAAAAAAAAAACTAACTTTCAAACAAATCGATTTCCAAGCAAAACGATGAATCTTTAAATGAGATTGTAAATGTTTAACTGTAGTAGTTGAATTTTAAACTAGAAAGAAGAGTTTTTACCTGAAATGATAAACCCTTTACTAGAATAGTTGGAATTTGGACCAAAAAATACAATTTTTCAACAAAACGGTTGAATTTTGAACTATAGAGATAATCATTTCAACCAGAAATCAAATAGTAACATTTTTGACTTAAAAATTAATCTTGAACCAAACATAAGAGTTTTTAACCCGATGAATTGTCGACTGATATGAAAAATATTCATCTGTTTAACTTGAATTGCTAAAAATAAGAAGAATTTTCGAACAAGAAAAGTAACTTCCAATGAAAAAAGGTAATTTCTTACCAAAAATCAATTTTCCAACAAAACATGTGAATTTTCAACGAACTAGTTGGTTTTTAATACATATAAAGACAAATTTCCACCTAAATATTTGAATTTCGAACTTTAAAAGATCATTTTCCACTAAGGATGAAACAGTTAAATTTCCAGTTAGAGAAATTACTTTTCGGCCAAACTGATGAATTTTCAGGTAAAATGATAAATCTTCAACTAGAATAAATGTATTTTACATGGAAAAAGTGAATTTGCAACCACAAAGATCAATTTTCTACAAAAAAGGCAAATTTTGCACGAAGTACTTGAGTAATTGATTTTTAACAAAGTAGTTACAATTTCAACCCGAGGTGAATTTTGAATGGAAATAATGCAACTTTGATATAAAAATTTACCTCTCATCAAACAAGTTTAAATTGTAGACAAGTAGTTGATTTTTTAACTAAAAAAGAATGAATTCGCAATGAACAATGTGAACAAGTTTTCTATCATAATTAAGAAATCTTTCTTATTCGAAATCATACTTCTACTCTAAAAACTGCTTGAAATACTTCCTTCATTTAGGATTAAGACGAGGGGACTTTCAAATTTTGACAAATTTCAATTGGAAGAGCAATTTTTTTAATTCCCTCTCTTCTCGATTCGAATAAAAATTATTTTGAAAAGTTCCTGTTCCATGTAAAAGATTACCTGTTCCAAGTGAAATTGTATGCCTTCACTGAAAATCTCTGCCCTAAAATGAAAACTATAATTATTTTCTAAGATCCTCTGTCCCAAGTCACATAAATGAGAAAAAAGCAAATAAAACGTAATAAATACATTTTTTTGGAAAAATAATTCTTACTGCATGTTTCGGCTCTCATCCATTAGATTATCAAACTTGAGTCATCTAAAAAAAATGTCACAGAGCAACAAAAGTACTTGTATTTTAAAATGGTCGGAATCAGGCTAAAGGAACGTTACATTCTTCAAACCAAATGATAAGATTTTTTTTTAATTTATAGAAAGAAAGCGGTCATTTTTCGTATTCTTACGGTAAAATTTTGAATTGTTTAGGTTAAGTCAAGTAATTTCCAGGTTTTCAAATTGAATTCCTGGTCATTTCCGGGTTAAAAAAATTTTTCAAACATCTGATTCCCAGTAGAAAGTAATATTCCACGTATTTTAAACAATTGGTACTGAAGAAGAACGTAAAAAAGGATTAGCGTCAAGAACTCGCTAAGTCAAATTTTCCGCTTATGAGGATTTCATGTTGATATTATAGTGCTTAAAAGATTTTTTCTATATTTTGTTATTTCTGTAATCTAAATTTTCTGACGACAATTTTAGTTTCTAACATTTCGAGACTTATTAATCAACTAATGACGCGATACTATTTTCCAATTTGTCCAATTAAACGAAAGCAAAAATTGATAAATTAAAAACAATTATTTAAGTTATCTCAAATGTGTGCAAATTTTTTTCCAAGTCTAAATGTGTTCATTAAACTTGCTGAAAAAGTTGAAAAAGTTCACTCTGGTGCAACTTACCGAGAAGACGGAATTTATTTTGTGATCAGTGCAACGTTCTAATCATAGTTAAACACCTATTATTATTGAGTAAGTTAAGTGATATCAGAATCAGATTAAAAGTATCTAACTCACTTTGAGAAATTCTTGGACAACCCACACAAGTTGGAAAGACAAACATTAGATTTGAAGCTAAATAAACCTAAGAATTAAAAATAACAGATATTCCAACTAGTTTTGTTAAACTCTATTAGGCTATCAACAAATTTTTTTAATTGAACTCAAATTTGTCATTGTGGAAGTTCATAGGCTTCATAAATTGAAATTTTCTGAATTCTGCTTTAAATATTTTACATTTATAATTTATGATCCTATTTTACAATTCCTTAAATTGATCGGATATTACAAATTTTGGGGTATGCTGATGATCTTGATATACTCGGAGACGATGAAGAAACGGTAACTAAGAATGCAGAAATTCTAATTACAAAAGCCAAAGAAATAGGTCTAGAAATAAGCGAATCAAAAACTAAATACATGATCCTCGATAGAGCA
>WSXT02230285.1:0-16299 GCA_011762715.2 Neuroterus valhalla | reverse complement strand
AGAGAGAGAGAGAGGGAGAGAGAGAGAGAGGGAGAGAGAGAGCTTCAATAATAAGTTTTGCTAGGTTTGTCTGTGCATTCTGAGCAGTTTTGGTGTAGGGCTGAGTATTTTCTGGTTGTGGCGCAGTAGGAGGCTATCTGGAAGGTTGTTTTTTAACATATAGTTCTTAAGTATGAGTCTTTGCCTTAGGTTCGGAAGATTTGACGGCTTTTCTGTAGTAAATGTATATAGTTGAATGCAATGGGACCTGGATGGTTGTCGATGGTCTTGAAGTATGTGTATTGGTTGCTCGTGTTCTAAGATTTTGGTCGCGTTTCTCGAGATTTTCCCGTAACCAAATTTTTGGCAAGATTCTTGTACTCCAAGCACTCTCCATAATTTGGAGTGTGCTTGCAACCGCAGTTCTCACAGGTGGCTGATACTTGAGTGGTTGTCACACTTTGGACTTTTCATGACTTTTCATAGGCTTATACGCTAAAACGGGCAGAAGCTTAAACTCTAACTTCTATGAGCCTAACGGCTTTCTGACTGTTGGGAACTATACTCATGACCATAGGAAGTGACTTTCTTGTGACAGCGTTTCGTATTCTAGTGCATGAGTTGAGTTAGAAACCTAAATCCCAAAATCTATAGAAAAAAGGTAGAAGAAAACAAGAAGTGTTGTCTAGAACATCTTCTATGGCAGACAAAATTTCATTAGAAATTATTCCCTAATATCTCAAGAATACATGAACAGTAGTCACACTTCAGAATACAAGGAGTCATCCGAGGGTGGTGAACGATTCTGAGTCAGTACTGGGTCTGGTAGAATCATAACCTGGTAGCTTAGCGAGCTTTCGCTTCTTGCTCCTGTAGGTAACGACGGAGTAGTTGCTGTCGTTATATTGTTCCATTCTGATGCTCGACGATCCACTGTTGCTCCTGCGTTCTGCTAGGCTGGAGACTGAATTGTGTCTAGTGCCATGTTTGTCACAGAGCGCACAGGTATTAGCTCCACGATGAGGACCACTTTGCTGTACCAACTTCGGTGGGCAATACGAAAATCTTCGATCGAAGGACCACAAAACAGTTTTTCAAACTTTTTTTATGAAGGGGCCAAGGAGGGAAAATCTTCAAAAGACACTCAAGAAAAGTGGGTAGAGTCGGATCCGCTAAGCGCGCCTACCGACTATAACCCCTTCTCGACTGTTTTCCAACCAAGCAGGTTATAAAACGAAATGAAATGAAGATAAGGGACATCGAAATTGGTGGTCCAAGACAGTTATACCGCAAGGACACTTGTGCATAAATCGAAACATGAAAAAATAAGCGAGACCGATGACTTAATTATTGCTGTGACACGAGAAGGCAGGGCCTTCTAAAGCGGTCGGAAGTTTTACTTGCTTAATTTTCAAGTGAGTTGATGCTGGGATTTGGGTGATTAGCCACTCAAAGACGAAGTTTTGCAGCGTATGTTTGAGCTGCGTTGGTGATGGATGGAAGATCGAATTCTGCGAGAAATTGTTCGTTACGGTTGAACCAAGGAATTTTCCAGGCGGAACGCACAAGGCGCCTATAGGTGCCTTCAAGTTTAGAGAGACTATTTGGTGTTGCAGAGACCTAGACAGAAATCGCGTAGGTGCAGATGCTCCTTATTATGGCGTTAAAGGCACGAGTTTTGGTGGCTCGAGAAACTGAAGGGTTATTGAAGAAGGGTTTAAGTGAAGTAAAGGCCTCATTAGCCTTATTTCGGATAGGTTGGATTTGTTTAGACCAAGTGGGTTGTTTGTCAAAAATGACGCCGAGATATTTTGCAGAGAAACTCTAATTAATGGTAAAAGAGTCGACAAAGAGTTTAGGGGGATTTCGCCGGTGGCGTGAGAAACAGGCAGCTTCAGATGCAGATCTAGTTTATAAATTATACCGTCATGCCAGACTCTGTCGAAGGCTTGCTTACAAGAAGTGCCACACCACCACCTTCAGAAGAAAGACTATTTTTCCTGTAGACAGAGAAATCGGGAATATAGAGTTTCTTATTGGGATTAGGATGGGTCTCGATAATGCAGACAACGTCAATTGATTTGTCGGTAAGAAGTTAAGACAGTTCTGATCACTTTAGGACCAAGATGTCATTAGCATCCCAGGTCAGAATAGAAAGTTTATTCTTATGAGCACTGAGGGGTTGGCTGATGGAATGCCGCAGCGGAGGCAGAGAGGAAGTCCCAAAAAGCTGTTAAAGTTGCGGATTCTTTAGAGGATCGGAGGATTGAAGATGGATTTGGACTTTGGGAGGAGGAATATCTGAGATTACGTCAGCGAAGGAGCGCTAGGAGGTAACGGGTTTGAATGCAGTACAGGGTTTAAGGAGAGGAGAAGGGTTTTCAGTGAGTTCAGGATTAGGATTATGGCGAGTTGAGATCGGCTTGGTGACAGGTTTCTGAGGGACCTTCGAGCACCCACGGAAGGCGGCCCAGTGAGGGCTTTTACGATCGGCACAAGATGGAGTGGCATCTTTTTGGTTACGAAATTGTGCAAGAAGCAGTGGCGTGGCTACGTGCCGAGAAGGTGCAAGACTAGGAAGCATGGTAGTAATTTGCCGTGTGAAGAGATATGAGGCAGCGACAGCATGGAGGGATGAAGTTGGATTTCCTCTTGGTTTCAACTTGAACGCTGAGACCAGCAACATGCTCAATGTTGAATATGGACTTTGCTGAAAGAGCAGGAGGGTCCAGATGGACGGCGTCTAGAGGACAGATTTTGTCCCTCTTCTTCATGCGATTAACTCGCCTGACGGAGGGAGTTTTTGTCTAAAGTTCTTCAAGGATGGATTCTTCAGACAAGGATTCGATTACACCTCTAATGACAACGACAAGGTCTCTATCTTATTGGAGCTGATTAGTGGTGTACTTTTTTTTCTTTTTGTCCAGATTTTGTGTGATAGCGCGGAAGCTGTCGACAGTTAGGAGGTAGACGACTAAAACGTCAGAAATGTTTTTGGCAGATCGGATGGGGATATCGGCTTTTAAAAGTCCCGAATGGTTTTCCTGCCATAGATCCTTACGTAGGATGCGGATAGGAGGAAGACTCCGTACAGTGATCCCAATGTTGGTGACTTTTTCTTTGCGCTTGCGTTGCGTTCGCTTGCCCATTGGCCACAGTTGGCATCAGCTGGCACGCTAATTCAAAATGAGTAATAAAACCACTTCTCGTAATTAAAATGAATAACTAATAAAAATTGCACCAAAACATATAAAAATTGTAGAAATTTTGATTTATTCTATCTATTCTCAAACAAATGTGTTATAAATTTTGTTTATGCCTTAAATCAAAATTTATATAATTTTTATGTATTTTGGTGCAATATTCATTAATTATTCATTTTGATTACGAGGAGTAGTTTTATTACTCATTTTGCATTAGCGTGCCAGCTGGCGCCAACTGTGGCCAATGGGCAAGCGGCCGCGACGCAAGCGCAAAGGAAAAGTCGCCAACATTGGGATCACTGACTCCGTTCCTTTGTTTCTGGTTTGTCTTCGTCCGATGAGCACGAAGAGAAAGGCTTCTCGTCGGATAGAGGGAGGAAAGCCGATTTGGCTGGACTAGAAATGCGCTTCCGCTTGGTGCGTTTTGATTTTATGGATACGAAGTCGGAAAAATCTTCGGGCAAGCGGTTGAAGATAGTAAGGCATTCAACAGTTTCCATAGCATCTGAGCCGTCGGTCAGAGTAGGAGTGACCGAGTTCAGGGGAATTTTCGATGCGAGTACTGCCTCGCAAGAGGCGAGAATTTTCCGAAGATCGGAAACTAACGAGACATTTTCAGTGAAGCTAAGATTCTCTGAGCTGGGACAATGAAACGTGGTAGAAGAAAGTGGAGAAAAAGAGTTTTTGCCATTTTTTATAACTGGGTTGCCCTGAAAAGGGCAAGTATTTGATAAAATTGAATGAGAGCAAATCAGTGCTGTAAGTTCACTTCGTGCGTCCTGGTACACCAGAATCTATCAGTGTACCATTAGCAACGACCAGTGACTTTTCGGATTCACATGTGAATGTGAGAATGATGCCTTCGAATTGAGTTCTCAAACAAGAATGTGTACACTAAGCGCGGACGCTGGAAATAGACCGGAGTCTGACAATAACGTCGCGGGCAGCAGTAGCGCGAGACGCTCTATTCGGTAAGACGCGTTTGCGTCACCCGTATTTGGTATAGCTCCACTCGGTATTACAAAGTAATCAATAAATCGAACGATTTTAAAATATAATTATTTGAATGAGTCAAATGGTTTACAAGCAATTTCTCTCCATCAACAAAAGAGACACCTGGAAATGGAATAGAAATACAGTTGGCGGACGAATATATCCCTAACTGGAGTATGGTCGGCAGACGAGAAATTTACTCTTACTTGAAAGGATCTTACTAATTCGTGTAATAATTTCCTGTTAGGAAATCATCAGACGTGGGACCCCGTACAGGTGGCATGGTAAAAGCCTTTCGGTTAAATAATCTTATTACTACTTTTGAAAAGCACTATCTAAACCATCCTAAAGTCAAAATTGACCACACTTCCACCAAAAGGTCTTTTCCATGCTTCTTGTGCGGATTACTTCGGAAGATCAATGTCAAGAGGAAATATTTTTTATTTTTCCCCCAAAGCTTGATTGGCAAAAAACGCACTTGTTGCAATGTAATAAATATAATTTTTAATTGTCAAGTGCAGAAAGTAATTTGTAGAATCTTTATTTTAAAAAAACTCATTTTCACCCGATAGTTACACTACAATAGTTTGAACTAATGTTCCTTCCAATCATAGAAATATTTGTTCGAAATATCAAAGATATAACTCGTTGCATTCAAACAGACGGTTTTCTGCGAGCAGTGTCTCATCTTATATATTTTTTACACTTAACAGTGATTCAAAATCCCAAAAAGCTGGCCGCAAATCAGAATCTTGATATTTAACTTCGTACCAGTACCCATGTAAGGTTTTTGGGTTCGCTGATTCCAAAAATGAAGTCGAAAATCCAAAATTCAAATTGGCGAACCCAAATAGGCGGACATTTTTCTAAAATTTGCCATGCATTTACTTAGAAATGAGTATTAGGCGGTTTTGAAGGTCGCTGATTTCGAAAATGAAGTAAAAAATACAAAATGCAAAATGGCGGATATTTTCAAAAATTTACCATGCATTCACTTGAAAATGAGTATTAAGAGATTTTCGGGGTCGCGGATTTAGAAAATGAAGTTAAAAATCCAAAATTCGAAATGGCAGAGACAAAATGGCGGACATTTTTCTAAAAAACGAAATTCTCGAAATGGGGCAGCTTGGGGCAGCAAGTGGGAACGGTTTCGAAAAGTAGACACTTTTCTGCAATAGAAACAACTAATCTTGACACAGGAACTCGCAGGAAGAGAAGAATTCGCTACGTGAACTTGTAAATCGAGTACAAGAAAAGATAAATTTTTCCCCTGCAATACATCGCACACATCGTAAACGTGTTTGCGAATGATACATATTTCATTATCTATTCCTAATGTACCTACCTTCACGAGCATTTTTCATGCCGCACAAACTTTTTCCACCGAAAACTTACTGAATGTGGCAAATTTTAGAAAAATTTCCGCAATTTTGGGTCCGCCATTTCGAATTTCGGATTTTTTCCTCCATTTTCGAAATCAGTGACCCCAAAAACCCCTTAATAAACATTTTTAAGTAAATGCATGGCAAATTCCAGGAAAATCTCCACCATTTTGTTACCGCCATTCTGAATTTTGAATTTTTAACTTAATTTTCGAAATAAACGTCCCCAAAAACCTCATATGGATACTCGAACGAAGTGAAATATCGAGATTCTGATTTTTGTCCAGTTTTTTGGGATTTTGAACCACTGTGCACTCGTAGAAAAAATTGAATATAATCTGCAATGTTCTTATTAAACTTTCCTTAAAAGAAGAGCAATCAGTTCATTGAACTAAGATTTGGTTTCAACTGCGATTCTCGTTCTTCCTCCCGTTACTATATTTATCAAATCGCACAGTAGCCTGTCCATATCCCAAGAATGGATCGCTACTTGTGTTCAAACGGTTGCATATATCCATTCGATATATCGAGAGTGATTTACTGCAAGTTTCTGCCACCGCATCGTCTGCAATTCTGCATGTACTGCATGTTGTGCGTTGTACAATGACTGCAACCGGAGACGTAAGAACAGAACGGAACAGATCGCCATTGCTGTTAGGTTCACGTTTTACGATTACGGGAATCGCGTGTAATTGCAGCTTGTCTCGATTCGCGAACGTATTTCATTATGGACGTACGCGTCAACCACACCATTCATCTTCCTCTAGCTAATCACATATGTTGGACCACCAGTCCCTACTACCACGAATAATTATAATACACGTCGAGAAAATTATGGGCGTACCTATGATTATATATACTTCTTATGCGAACTTGTCACGCCCTCTCTCTCTTGTACTCTGACTTGAAAGTCTATGACATAAAACTGAAGATTATGGTATAAGTTGCCTACCTGCCTTCCAGCTTGCTTGTAACATCCATGATACAGCCAGAAGTAATTACGAGACGATAATTAAAACGTACTCATTTTTATTCTATTTTTGCTTGAAGGAACATATTTAAAATTTATTTATTTATATTTTTATGTAAGTTAATTGCCTTTTAATTAGACGAAAAATATATACTGATGAGCAAACTATTGAATACTGTGTCCCGAGTAAAAATTATGAGTCAAGATGTGGCCAAGGCCTTTGGGTTCATCACTTATTCCCTTTTCATTCTGAAGAATGTTTTTATATTTTTTATCCCCAACGGCCATGCAACGGACAGAAAACCAGTTCCGGTTATTACTTTGATGGGTGACCGCTTGGGAATAGATCCGTACTGAAAATCACAATTTTTATCTTTTTATAGGAAATTTTAGTTATTTGTTAAGATCCAGAGATTCCAAATTTCCAACTTGCAGATCATGTATTGCAAAATTACAAGTGTTTTCGGTTGCAAAATTCAAATTTTTGACAGATGGGTCTGTTACTCTGTTTTGCTTGATCGAATCTACATGTTCCGGAAATGGACTTCGAAGAGCTTAGGGTATAATGAGCAATCAAATTTACAATTGGAGACTCTTGGTATTTCGACTCTGGCAATGTATATGCTATCTCAACTATGACCCCTCATATCTCATAATTTTATTTGAAGAATGTAACGTTCCTTCAGTCTGATTTGGAAAATTTTTTAATATATCTACATACTTAATGAGAGTAGGAGTTTGAATTCTTTTCCCATTATAAAAAAAAAACATTTTCCAAATTTATTGCTTTCTGCGATTTATTCAGATGACTGAAGTTGGATAATCGAATTGATCATGGCCCAAACACACAGGAAGAAACATTTTCTGAATTAAAAAAAATGTACTATTTTATCACGTTTTATTTGCATCCTCTTCATTTTTTTGACCTAACTAAGACAGGAATTTCCAGAAAATAGTTAGGGTTTTTATTTTAAGGCAGGGAGTTTTGGTAAAGTAATATAATTTCACTTGGAACAGGAAATTTTTGACATGGAACGGGAACTTTTTGAAATAATTATAATTTTGATTTAGAAGAGAGAGATCTAAAAAAAAATCACTCTCCTAATTTGAAATTCGTCCCAATTTGAAAGTCCTCTCTTCCTAATTTTAAATGAAGAAAGTACTTCAAGCAGTTTTTTTAGTAGAAGTAGTATTTCGAAGAAGAAATATTTCTGAAATGTAATAGGAAACTTGTTTACATTCTTCATTGAAGATTCATCCTTTTTTATTTGGAAAATCAACTATTTGGTTAATAGATGAACTCTTTCGTTGAAAATTGCATTTTTCTGTTGAAGAGGCATTATTCAAATTTGAACTTCACTTCTGGTTGAGAACGAACATCCTATGTTAGAGAGAAATTTATCTTTTTAGGTGAAAATCCAAGTATTTAGTTGAACAATCATTTTTGAATTGGAAATTTAGACAGTTTCTTGAAGAATTTACGTCTTTTGTGGAATATTCGCCTTTCTTGTACAATAATAATCCTTATGGTTAAAAGTGCATCTTTTTGCATTAAATACATCAGTTCCGTTGAAGATTTATCATTCTACCCGTAAATTAATCAGTTTGGATAAAAGTTATTTCCCTTCACAAAAAATTCAACTGTTATATTCTTAATAGAAAATTGATCTTTTCTAGTGCAACATTCCAGAATTTGGAAGAAAATTTGTCTATTTGAATTGGAAATCCAATTATTTTGTTGGAAAATCGGTTTTTTAGTATAAAATTATCTTTTTGTTCGAAAATAATTTCTTTTTTCAAAAATTCTTCTTCACGCTTCACCATGCAAGTTATACAGTTGAATTTTTTGGATTTGTATCGGAAAATTCATTTAATTCAAAATTCTTATGTTTGGTTCAAAAATAGTTTTTCAATCCCAAAATGTTACAATTCCATGTTTCTTCTAAATCATTGTTTCAATAGTTTAAGATTTAACCATTTGGTTAGAAAATGATATTTTTTGGTTTAAAATCAATTTTCGGTGAAAAATTCAACTATTCTAGTTAAAGTTCCATCATTCCAGTTACAAATTCATTTTTCTGGTTCAGAATTCAACTACTACATTCAAACATTTACAATTTTATTTCAATATTCCTCATTTTGTTCAAGAATGTAACAGTTTGTTCGCAAGTAAGTTTTTCTTGTTGAATTTAGTTTTTTTTTGTTATAAGTAATTTTTTTAATCTGTAAATTCAACTTATTTCAATCGTGAATCCCATACATGTATTTAAAAGTCCATTTGTTCGATTAAATATCATTTTTTTAAATTTAAAATTTGAGTTTCAAAGTTATTGTTGCCAATTCTTCTTTTTCATTAAAATTTACATACTTTTTCAGTCAGAAATTTAACTGTTCTATTGAAAGATTGTATTTTATGGTACAGAATTAATCTTTCAATTTGAAATCAATCTCGTTGTTCAAATATTCTTCTTCTATGTTAAAAATTGCAGTTCTCCAGTTAAATATTCGTAATTTTAGTTGAAAATTCATCTTCTTGGTTTGAAATTCAACAGTTCCGGTAAAAGATTTATAATGCTTTTCGAAAATTCATCACTTTCGTTTAATTATAAACTATTTTGTTCGAAATCTTTTTTTTCGCTATCCTTGAATAATTTTCTCTTTCAATGCTAAGTTTGAATGTTCCAATTTTTGTAAAAAAGATTATGTTTTTCCGTGGAAAATTTGAATATTTTCTTCAAAGTCAATTTATTTTGCAAGAATATTATTTGCAGGAACAACTTCTGTGAGAACCCCCTGTGCGAGGCAAAAAGTATCATTAAAATGTATTTATGGAAAAGTATGTAGTAGGATTGATGGAACAGATTAAAAAATACTATGATTATAATTTTGAAGTCATGTCTTGAGCATATGTCAAAGTAAATATGCTGGTTATTTTTTTCTTAATTTGTTTAGATGCCAAGCAAGGCAATTGTTAACACGGGCTAAATGCACCCAAAAAACAAAGTTCTTGAAGATAAAATGGGTGGAAATGTCATTGAAGTCACTGAATGAAATAATTAGACGGTACAAGAATATTTATCCTTACAGTGTATCCTGAATCGTACATGTTTCTTCTATAGACGTGTATGTCCAAATATTTTACATTAGAGTTTGCATAAGTCATCTTCACTGATGGAATAACTTTCATAATACAATGTAGAAAAATTAAAATACTTCCATTTTTCTTCCAAATACTACAAATATACTACAAATCAAGTCTTTGTAAGTTTTTGTACAGCCCGAACAGGAAGTTATTTTTTAAATAAACGTGAGTATTCCTTGTAATGCAAATGCATGACTCGCGAGTCTTTTTGGTTAAGTATTTTTGCCCACATGAATTGCAACCTTCACATAACAAATTATAAGATGTAGGATATTTGAATTGAATATGGCACAGACTAAATATATCCGATTCTTGTTTACCAACATTTTTCTATAAAAACATGTATTTTTTGGCTACAACATCTATAAGGGGTTATTCATAGTAAAATTCCTCTACAAATAGCCAGATTTCTTTGTACATGCAGACACTCCATTCATTGAAATCAGAATTTGACAAATAATTTGCCTTCGTTATAATAGGAATCAAAGAGCTCAATTTGTTGTATTTAACCATATTTTATTAAAGATTGCTAAAAATATGTTTGTCTATGTCATCAAATGAATCCCGGTCATTTTCAACAATGGTCTTATTCAAACTAGTGTTTTTGACTCCCTGTATTTTTATCTCATGAAAAATTTCTCTTACTCAAAAAAATGAGTAATGATTATAAATCGCAGTAATATAAACATTGTTTCGCCAACAAAGCATCATATTGAGTTTATGTTATCACAGTAGGCAAATTTAGCTCAATATTGTTTGATGCATAAACAATGTGCATATATGTCTGTGCTCCATTTAATTGTGTACTTTTCATCTCAAGTTGAGAGCGCAATCGTTTGCATCTTTAAATAATCTATGTGCTTATTCCATACGTTTTAGTTACCTAACGATAAGAGTTATAACCACAAAAGTGTTGGGGACTTGGTACCTGTATAAAGTCTGGTGATAAAACGATCCAATAAATAACAGAAGACTTATTAGTTTCTACATTTTCTATGGAAAAACAACTATTCGAGAATTCATTTCTTTCTGAGTTGAAAAAGATATTGTATGTGTTGCCTTATAAAAAATTATTGATATAATAATTTTTGCCATGATGTTTACCCATTTCGTTTGTACAGTTAGAATTTGTAAGTGTTGCTCATTTTCATATTTGCTTATTAAATTATCATTCTAGTTTTCCGCATTCCTGAATACACATTAATATTTATGGGTTGGAATCCACCCAAGGAGACATTATTTTACCAAAATATTCGTGTTTCTGCTTTCGTTTGCGTGTTTTTTTTCAATTTTACATAACTAGCGTGATGAGCTGGTTATGTTGTATGCAATAGAAAAATTATCAATATTTGAAAAATTTTATTTCATTAAAAAAAACTAACGTCTTTAATAAATCCTGTGAAATGGGTGGTTTTGAGCATTATAGGACCCTAATTTAAAGGACTCCAATATATAGCACTGGCTTCTTCGATTTGTGGGCAACTGTAGAGAAATGGAACTCATTGTTGTGGGAGGTTCTCTAAAACTGCTCAAGGGAAGATTTGGAAAAAGAATAAAGCGTTTTTATGGACTGAGAAGAACGAAATTAGTTTCTCTAACGTCAGGGGCGTTCTTCCCTTTTCTTCTTCTTATCCTTTTGGTGCGCCGACACAAATCGGATTTTGATGGTAAATGGGGCTTGAATATTATAAAAATGTGCAATTTTCGAAAATGAACTTTCGAATGGAAATAATTAACTGATTTCATTAGGCGAATGCTTAATTGATTGAATAGCATTAGATACTTATTATTCTAGAGATAATTCAATTTATGTATTTGAGTTCAAAGTAGAATTTAATAAACCGTGTCATGAACTTCAAAACTTAAAAACATTGTTTAAGCTTAGAAACGCTAAGCTAGCTCTAATTTTTAAATTTGCCCAAAAATTTTTTCGAATCCACAAAAAAAACCCACTTTTTTTTGAAGGAAGAAAATATTTAGAGGTAGCGCAAGCCCCGTGAAGTTCAACACGTATTTCTTATAAGAAAAAAAAACGTTTTTATGAATTTTATTCTCTTCACAATTAGTCACAGAATGCGAATAAAATATTACTTTTCAAATATCACCCCCATAAGTCTATTTTATAGGGTCCCAAAAAACCTCATATGAGTGAAAAAATGGGTTTTTCGAGTTTTTGGCGCTAATTAGGATTTTTTGCTGTTTAATTAAGGCAGATTGTTTCAAATACATGAAATACTACTTTATACTGATAATTAGATGTTTATTTAGATTTTTGAAATAATTCATTATTGTTTTCAGCAACTTTCTCTTAGAAAAGGGTTAGAAAGTCAAGATTTCTTCTGAATTTTTCAACTTATTTTCAACGTTTCCCTTGAAGCGAGGTAATGATCAATGGGATTTAACAAAAATAATTGTTTAAACATTTTTTTAATAATTATAACAATATTCTCTTAGAATAATGCTACAAAGTTGCGGTCTTTTCCAAAATTTTCAACTTTTTGTCCACTTTTCACTTGAAGTAAGTAATTGTTTCATTAAATTTAACAAAACTAATTGTTTGAATACATTATTATTGTTTATGGCTTTCTTCTCTTAGATCAGTGCTAAAAAACCGCGGTTTCTTCTGAAATGCTTAACTTTGCCTCACTTTTTAGTTGTGAAAATATAATAAATATACTTCGGAGAGAATCATATTTTAGATGGTATTGTATTGTTTTAGGGAAATTATGTTTGTTCTTTTCCCAATGTTCCAAAAAAATCAATTAAAACAAAAAAGCTGAATTCATTCAGTGAAATTCGAATTTCGAATTTCCTACTAAAATTATAGATCTTCAACGCAAAAATTGAGTTTTTGAGAAATTAGTTAAACTTGCAACCAAAGAGTTGAATTTTCGACCTAAAAATATGAATTTTTAATCAAAAATATAATGGTTAATATTTCCAAAAAAAAAAATTGTATTGCAGAGAAAAAACAAGCTTATTCAACCAACAATTAAATCAATTTAATCTAATTCAGTCTAATTGAATTTCATTCAAATTCCATTCAGTGCAAAGTTAAACATTTCAGAAAAAACCACAACTTCCTAGCACTTATCTGAGAGAAAATGGTTATGAACAATAATAAATTCTTTGAATAAGCTGTTTGTTACTGGCATTAATGTTAATCTCACTAAGTGAAAAGTGTAAAAAAAGCCTAAAATTTTAGAAAAAACCGCAACTGTTTAGCACTGATCTAAGAGAAGAAAGCCATAAACAATAATAATGTATTCAAACAATTATTTTTGTTAAATTTAATTAAGTATTCACTCACTTCAAATGAAAAGTGTGCGAAAAGTTAAAAATTTCAGAAAAAACAGCAAGTCTCTATCATTAAACAAAGAAAACATTATTAGCAATGATAATGAATTCTTTAAACAATTATTTGAACAATAGATAAACAATAATAGAGAATAATGATTCATTATTTATTTATTATTTTTCTTATTATTTATATATTTTTAAATCAATTATTACTTTAATCTAATTAGAAAGTGATAAAAAGTTAAAAACCGCAACTTTTTAGCTCTAATCTAAGAGAAAATAGCCATAAACAATAATAATTCTTTTAAACAAATATTTTTGTCTTATTAAATTAAATATTAACTCACTTCAAGTGAAAAGTGGGCAAGAAGTTAGAAATTTCAGAAAAAACTGCAAATCCTATCATTAGGCAAAGAAAATATTAAAAACAATGATGATAAATTGTTTAAACAATTATTTTTTCAACATAAATTAATCATTACTTTAATCTAATCGACAAGTGATAAAAAGTTTAAAACTTTAGGAAATAAGCGCAACTCTGTAGTATTAATCTAGAATAAGATAGCTATAAACATTTTCAATTTGTTTAAACAATTATTTTTGCAAAATTAAATAAAATAATCACTTACTTCAAGGGAAAGGTGGACATAAAGTTGAAAATTTCAGAAAAGACCGCAACTTTGTAGCATTATTCTAAGAGAATATTGTTATAATTATTAACAAATTGTTTAAGCAATTACTTTGTTAACTTTAATTGATTATTACCGCGCTTTAACTGAAACGTTGAAAATAAGTTGAAAAATTCAGAAAAAACCTTGACTTTCTAGCCCTTCCCTAAAAGAAAAGTTCCTAAAAACAATAATAAATTGTTTCAACAATTTAAATAAACATCTTATTATCAGTAAAAAGTAGTATCTTATTTATTTAAAACAATTTGCGTTGGAAAAACCGGAAAAATCATAATTACCTACAAAAACTCGAAAACCCCATTTTATACCTATGGGGGTTTTCTGGGACCCTATGAAACAGATTTATGGGGGTGATATTTGAAATGTAATATTTTCTCCGCATTCTGTGACTAATTGTGAAGAGAATTGGAAATATCGAACTCGATCCACCTAATATTGAGAATTCTGAATGAAATTTACAAAAACGTTTTTGTTTCTTATGGGAAATACGTGTTAAATTTCATGGGGTTTGCGTCACCTCTAAATATTATTCTTTCAAAAAAATGCGTTGATTTTTTTGTGGATACGAACAAATTTCCGGGCGTTTTGCATAAAAATACGAAAAAAAATTTTTTGGACCTCCCTAATGTTCACGGACAAATACTATACTAAGAATTCTGAAACAAACAATTTTGACCGTTTCATGTTTCACAATTTTTCAATCTTAGAAAGCTGCAAAGAGAGTGTAAAATTTTGAATCTTATATTTTCGATAGAAAGGAAGGTCGAATAGCCTCATATAGCTATCATCATATATGGTTGTGAATAAGAATGGGAGTACTATGGATTCATATATTTTACCTGATTGAAAAAAAAACAGTTTCTACAAATTTTCCGAAATTTCCCATCTATAAAAAATGAGATTTCCATCTCATTAAATGTATGCAAACCAAACTGTCAGCAACTGTATATATGTAATTCTTTGGGCTCTGAAAGGAAATTATTTGATTAAGAATTCTTCTATAATTCGAAAATTTTCCATTTTGAGGACTTGAATTAAATTTGAATTCCTGGGAAATGAATATAATTCTTTTTAAACTTGAATACCGTAATTTATAAGGATTTCATTTTTGTAGGGAATGCAATTGTGCCAAATTATTATGAACAATAATTATAAAAATATCAATTTCGAATCTCTCATCTTTATAATATTATACACATATATTATCGTCAATTCGTATAGCATACTCAAACACTTGATATTATATATATATTTTATAATTAGGAGCAACAATTTCAAATTTGTTCAGCAACCTTTCATTTATCTTGCTGCAAGTTTGCCCTAATATTGTAAAGTAAGTACAAACTTTCAATAAAATATCCACAAGGTAGCAGATCTTTATTTTTAAATGTATAAAAGTATAAATTACATTTTTTCCACTGCATTTATAGGAAATCATTTTCACCAAGCCATACCGTTTCTACATACGTGTAAGTGGGGTTGCCATCCGGTTGGGTTACGGCGTTCATAAAAAGAATTTATGAGGGAAAAAAGTCCTTTTATCGTATGTAATAAGAACTGCGAAACGATATACGCGTAGATGCTGCACATGGAAGAACGAGTGCAAATGTTCTTCATTTTATATTCGTCTACGTTATAAAAACGTGTACATACAATTTGCGACATAAATTACAATTACTATGGTCATTTATATTATTCCTCATAACTTTAGGCATCTTTTAATATTCATGAATGTAGTTTTTATGCTAAATTTCAAGGTTCGACTTCAACCTTGACCTCTCCCGACTTCAAAAGTAATATTTCCCTATTTCCATATACAAGTTTCCTTATTTTTTTTTGCACAGAATAATATTTTTCCGTTTTCTTCGTATGTCATAAAGTTCCTCTTTTTTTTAATCTGGTATTAAAGTTCATCTATTGAATTTTCAAGAAAGCAGGAATAATTACAATTATTGTTTAAACTGTGAGACAGACGCAAAAAAGGGTGATTTAGAATAACTAATTTTATTAGGAAACTTTGTTCTAAAGTTTATTTGGTCCATGGAAACAGGTAATTTTTTTTTTCGTGTTGCAAAAAGGTAAAGGATGTCATTCATATTCAGGCAATACTTATCAAAAAGTTTCTTATTTATAGAGGAATTCAGTTTTCCGTCTTTGGAATAAATACCTATATACAGCACTTTGACTTTTGTACGGATTAAAAAACCATTTGGCCAAATATATTAATTATGAGCAAATTTTTCATGATGAAGATAAATTATTTCCTTAATAGCCAGAAAAAGTTTAATCGGGATGATATTCATATATTATCTATAATTTCTTCGCCGCCTAACAGTGTTTTTCTTGAATTTCTTCCTTCTAAAATACCTTTAGTATACATTTTTGATGTTAAGTTTCCTTACAAAATACAAGTTTGGAATACAAATTATGATTCAGATAGTGAATAGTTTTTTCAAATTCCTACACTGGGAACTTTTGAAATTAGTAAATTTTTTTAGAAAATATTTTCAAAATTGTATTTTGTGATTGAGATAAAATTCATTACCAATAGAAAAGAACTTCTGGAAGTATTATTATTATTATTATTTATCAGCATTTGGAACTCGAAAGTTCATTGCCTCATCTACCCGAGACCGCCACG
>WSXT02230274.1:0-16300 GCA_011762715.2 Neuroterus valhalla | reverse complement strand
GGTGCCGTAATAACCTTTTTAAGTCACGGATAGGCGTTACTTAAGTGCGCATTTAAGTCACACAGTGCTATAAATGTGTTTACAATTTATGAATACCTATCATACTGGATTCCAGGATACTCACTCCTTCTGAGGGTAGCTATGAATTAGGGGTTGATAATGGGTTTGAAAACTTTCTTGAGACTGAGTAAGAAGTTCACAAATGCAGTAAAGTGATCACTTACTGTGAAGCTACTCGCATATGCGCACAAAAGAGGAAAAATTGTTTTCGACTCCCAAGCCCAAAGGGTTGATTTTCGTGGGATAAAAAGTTTCATATTTCGGCAACTGCGCAAGCGGTAGCAAAAAACAAACATTCGAGAAAAGGTTTTTATCGATCTCCAAAGCTATCGATCTCCGGAGGTTACGGGTTTTTGAAACATTCATCCCGCTATAGGCGTGGTTCTTAACAAGGGGTAGAAGTGCTCAAAAGGGTCTAGATATTCACTGAATGGGCCACATTAGACTTCTAATGGAGAAAACCGTTTCACTTGGCTTGTAAGAGCAAAAAATGCTGTAATAATATATTCAACCCTCTGCAGGGGGTAGTTTCCGGGGATAAAAAAAAATTGTGAAAGACGGAAAAGTCCGCGAAGGGTATCAGAAGCTGGCGATCATCAGTTTCAAGATTTTTTGGGTAAGAAGTAACTCACAGTTTGGAGCATCTGAATCTGAGGAGTTTTAACACTCCCTTTTTAGGGGTAGAAAGAAAACAAGAGCTAATCAAAGAATTCTGAGGTCAGATTCGGTTTCAGCGACCCCAAAAACGTAAAATAGGGTGGGTCTACCTTCTGGGACATGACCTTTTTTTTGTGCGCCTGTGTAATCAAACTGATCAGGGCCCAAACATACAAAAAGAATTATTTTCTTGATTTTTTCGAAAAATGCATTCATCACGTTTCATTTGCTTTTTCCTCGTTCATCTGACTTGGGACAGAGAATTTTTGAAAATAATTATGGTTTTCATTTTAGGGCAGGGAGTTTCAGTATAAAGAAAAATAATTTCACTTGGAACATGGGAAATTTTCCACATGCGACGTGAACTTTTTAAAATAATTTTAATTTGTATTCAAAAGAGAGTAAATTGAAGAAAATGCTCTTCCAATTTAAAATACGTCACGATTTGAAAGTTCCATATCTTCTTAATTCTAAATGAAGAAAATTTGACTTACCCCAATTGAGAATTCCATAGTGGTAGTTGAAAATTCATTCTTTTGGTCACACATATTTTTTTCTTCACTTATAAATTTTAGGAATCAAATTTTGGTTGAAATTAATTTAAAAATAAAGTATTCAAGTACTTATTAATAATTTAGGTGTTTTTAGGTGATTTAAAATGAAGCAAAAATTTGTTTTTCTGTTTGAAAATTAAACTCTTTTAGTTACAGATTCATTTCTTTAGTTGGAAACTCTTATGTTTGGTTTGAAATTGGTCTGTAAAACTACAAATGTGACTATTCAATTTTCGGATGAAATTAATTATTTTTTCAGTTCGAAATTCAACTAGTTCTTCTTTATTCATAATTTGTCCCCTAATGGTTTACATAACTTTCGTTCCTTCACATACCAAAACTTTCAACAATTTTCTTCTTTTCTAAGCCTATCTTACTTCCTAATATATCCATATAAAATTCTTATCATAACGCAACGTGACGGGGTGACTGAAAGACGACGAGCGAGCGAGTGGACGATGAGTGCTCGAGCGTTTTTAATGATTTGAGCGTACGAGCAAGAGAGGAAGAGTGCAGCCTCATCTTATTCTACTTAATTCTACTTATTCTTACAGTACAATTTCCATCTACCTTATTTTTCTGTGTGACTTCCGTTTCGTTTTTCTTTCACTTTTCTTCTACCTCTTCCTCTTCCTTTACACAATCATTCTTCCATTGCTATCTCATCCGCTCCTCTAGCTTCCTCAAATTCCCTCATCGACTAGTCCCCTTGTCCTTCCTCCCCCAGAATCCTTCCCACGTTTTCTTGACAGCTTCCTTCTCTTCCATTCCTTCCATACATCCTTCCCATACATGTTCCCATGTTTATTCTAGCCATTCACATATTTTGTACTTTCTTTTCTTCTTTTCTTCCCAATACATCGCTTCCCTGGCCTCGTTCCCTAATGTAAATCTTGCTACTCTCGTCCACCCCTTTTCTTCCTACCCCTTTTCCAGATATTTTGGTAGTCCTTCCTTTTTTATTATGTTGAACCATTTATTGTATTTTGATTCCATTATCCTTCCTCATCTTTCTATTAATTGACCTTCCTTTTTTTTCTTCTAATTCTTCAAAGTTTACTCCGATTTACTCTCCTATATGTCTATCTGTAAGGAACTCCCTTATTTCTTCTTTACATTTCGTTAACTCCATCGCCCTCCCTCTTCTTCCTTCAACCTCCTTCAGACATTCTTTCACTAACTCCCCTCCCTTTCCGCCACTTAGCTTTTCTCCCAATTTCCATGCCCTCTTCCCTGCTCTGATACCTAATTTATCCCTTTGCGTTTCCTCTCTGACCATATATCCAGGTGTCCTCGAATCCACTCCTAGAGTCCATCTCACATATCGTTGCTGTAACTTTTGCATCCCTTCCCTTTCCTTCCATCCCCATATTTCTGCTCCATATCCTAAAACTAGCCACACCAAGGTATCAAACAACCACATTCTCCTTTTCCAAACTTTCTTTATTCTTCTTTTTGCTATTCCCCATACCTGCTTCATTACCTCTGTCACTTTTTTTATTCTTTCTCTTACATGTGCCTTATGATCTCCATTTTCTTGCAAGGTCTATCCCAAATATTTAAACTCTTCTACTTCTTCTATCTTCACTCCCTTTCACCTCCCAGCCCATACTTTTTTTCTTCCCCCTCCTTTTCTAAACCACATTATCTTCTGCTCATTGCTTCTTCCAAGTCTGAGATCAAGATATTTAAAAAAGTAGGCTCAGAGGACACCCTTGCCTTACTCCTCTTACCAACCACAAACTTTCGCCTACTTGATCGAACGCCACTTTTAGGTCTACCAACATACCTATCATTCCTCACTTATCCTTTTTAATCCTCCTATTTATTATATAATTTACAACGTATATGTTGTCCATCATCCCCATTCCGAATTCTAGACCCCGTCTGGTTTAGTGGCACTATCTTTTTTCCTCAACTTCTTTAATTATTCTCTTCGATAATACCGTTACATACCACTCGTACGAGGTTCACATTAGCGTCACTCCCCTATGATCCTTGACAGCCTCTCCTTTGCCTTTTTTCAATATCGTTACCACTACTCTTTCTTTCCATATCTCTGGCCAAAGCTCTCCTCTCCATAGCCTATTGCTCATTATCCATACCCATTCCTTCAGTTCATTTCACCCATATTTCCATACTTTTTTGGAATTTCATCTAGACCTGGAGCTTTCCCCTCTTTCATTATTCCTAAAACATTGATTATTTCTCCTCTTGTTATGTCCTCTTCCTCGTCCCTTTCCCTTCCATTTCTTCCACTCTTCCTTACTTTATTCTCCACCCCTCCTGGCAGATCCATGAAATACTTTTTCCATTATACCATCTGTTTATCCTGGTTTACCCGTTCCCTCCTTTTTCTCTCTTTATTTACTACTTCCCAAACCTCTTCTTCTGTTCTAGCCTTCTCCGCCTCTACTTTGAACCTCCTGTTATCCTCCTCTTTTTTCTTATCACACATCTAAGTATATTTCTTCTTTTTCCTTCTATATTCATCTTCACGACTTTTTCCTTTCCTCCATCTCTTTACTTCCTTTCTCATTTCCTTCTTTTTCTCTTTACCTTCCTCATCCCATCCATTCCAGTTCTCTCTCCCGCTAACTTCTTTTTTACTTGTTGTCTTTAACACTCTTTTCATTTCTCCTATCATTATTTCCATCTCCTCATTCAAATTTCCTTCTCATATATTTACATCCTTTACCTTCTCTTTTAATTGCTCTTTTCCTTCTATTGACCAATCCTCTCTTCCTTTTCTTTTGAACTTCACATTTACTTTCCTTTTCGCCGTATCTTTGATATTCTGATCCCCCTCTAACGCCAGTAATAATGGAAAGTGATCAGAATCTATGTAATCTCCTACCTCTAGTTTCTTTACCATCTCTGTTACCTCGTCGTCTACTATCACATAGTCAATAACCGTTTCCTTTTCACCTCTCAAACGTGTATATTTACCTTCCTCATCCTCCTCTGTATTCCCGTTCATGATGAACCATCCCATTTCCTCTAATCACTTAAACGATTTCTCCCCATCCCCATTCAGTACTAATTGCAAGCCTAATCCCCTCTTCATTTTCTTACATCAGCTCTTTTATCTCCTTGTATTTCTCTTGCATATCTCCGGCCACATACACTCTCACTGTCTTCCATCTCTCTCCTCCCATCTTTATTCTTTCTAACAATAATCCTTTGATTGCCTCCTTCATCACTCTCCTATACTGGTCTCTCCTATACTGGGTCTCCTATACTTCTCTGCTAGATATCCCTTCCTTATTCCCATCACCATTCCTCTTATTGGTCTGCCTTTCCTATTTACCCTATTTTTAGTTTGCATCTGCCAGCTCTATCCTTTTTGTAACCTTCCCCTTACTCTTTCCCATTCTTTTTCATCTAGCCACATTTCCATCATCACTTGGTAGTGATGATAATGATGTTCCAAATTTCTCATTAATTCTCTATCTTTCCTCTCTAATCCTGCTACATTCCAGTAACATATTTTGCATTCACCTCTCTATTCCTTTCCTTTTTGCTTTCTACTATTTCTTATCCCCCCCCCCCCCACCCTTCCTTTCTCTTCCAGTCCCTCAACATCGCACTTTTTACTAACCGTTGTGCCTCTTCATCCCCATTCCATCATATATCTCGTATTTTTACTCTCCCATACTCAACCCATGTATTTTTTCCGTTCCACTTTTCCCTTTTCGCTATTCTCCTTAACTTATACTGCATATTTCTTTGTCCCTGTGAACCATAATCTTCCACTCTCTGTTCACTTCCACCTAATTGCCTGTTCTTCAACATAACCTTTCTCTTATCTTCCCTATTCTTCAATTTCACCAGCACCATTTTGTCCTTTTTCCCATCATCCCTTCCTATACTCTCCACTTCTTCTACAAGTACCATCGCATTTATCCTATCTAGCACTTCTTATATACCTCCCTTCGAATTTCTCCCCTCCAATCTTATACCTTTTATTACTATATTGTTCCTTCTTGGTCTCTCTTCCTGAATTGCGTTTTGTATTTTTTCTATCCTACTTTCTAACTCCTCTACTCTTTTCTTTGTCTCCTCCTGCTTACCCAGTTGTTGCTCTAGGCTCTGCATTTTTTTCTCCATGTCTTCCCTCAATTCGTCTTATTTCTACCTCCCGTTCCTTCTGTCTCTTTTCCTGTAATCCCATCACCTCTGCCATCATTTTACGGATTTCTTTTAAACTGAGGTCTTTCGACGCCCCTCCAGCCTCATCTCTGCTATCACCCATCCCCTCACTAGTACTACATTGTTTCCCAGGTGGTGTCCCATCATTTTTGGGGGGTTTTAAGGGTTACTCCCACATCTTCCGTTTCCTCACTGCTCTTTTCTCCTCTTTCCCGTTTAATAAAACTTTCAATAGATCCTAAACTTTTTGCTCCTAAATTCTCCCTTTCTAATGTTTTCCTATATTTACCCCTCGCCTTCCTTTTTTTCTCTCCTTTGGGCGTTTTAAAAACTTCACCTCCGGAGTCCCTTTCTCCCTTGCTTTCACTTCCCACGTCGAGCATCAATCACATTTAAATCTCCCCGCCTTTGACCTCACCGTCTCAAGAGCCTAAACCCCGAACCTACGCTACGAACTGCGACGCCACTCTGCTTTTACTGCAGTATCTCAATCACACAAATCTATCTCAAGCGTACAAAATATCCACACCCCTACTCTCCACTTTCACATACCATTCACCCTCTCACTCACAAGCCCCCTGAACACACTTTTTATACCCACTCACCTCCATTTCGACCAAAATCCAAAAAAAAACTTATCACCAAATGTGCACTGTGTCTCTTAACATTCACGCGGGAAACGGATGTCCCGAAATTCAACTAGTTTGTTAGAACATTATATTTTTTGGTAGAAAATTAATCTTTCTGCTTGAAGTATAATCTTCTTCTTTAAGTAATTACATTCATGGTTGAAAATTGAAGTGCTCAGGTTAAATCTTTCTTATTTTATTTGAAAATCTAGAATTGAAATAAATCAATAATTATATACTTTCAATAATATTCTATTTATTAAGAATCAAATATTGTTCACAAATACACTTCTAAATTCTACAAATTCATAACATTTATTTATTTTATAAATTCTATTCATTATAACATAATTCGTTGGAAGTATTGGACATATTTTTATAACATAATTAATTTCTATAGACTGTTCATTTTTTTAGGTTTATCATTAGGCAGCAGAATAAATCATTGTCTAAATTTGAAAAGAAACATAAACTTTTATAATTTAGCTGAATTAACTGTACATTTGAGTAATAATTATAAATGTCCACAAAAAAAGAATTTAATTAAAATAATTACCGTTCTCATAGTTTACTATATTTACATATGTCAATGCTACAAATTTAATATTTTTGTGGCATTATTGTATGTAATCTGTGAGAAGGATATTCGTATACTGTAATGGAAATAAAGGGTTCTTTACTTTTTCGTTGGTACCCATTAATTTATTGTACATTTGAAATATTACAAAATATTGTCCCGAAATGAATATATATGCAGAAAATCTGCAAACTGGGCGGGCACATACTCATCGCGCGCCTAGGGCGCGCGTCTGTTGGATGTCCAGCTTCGCGCGCGATAATAAATTTGCCTCGCGCAACACGCTCGGTCTCGCATTTGTGCATGAAGCTTTCGAAACTTAAAGGCAAAAAACACTGTGCGTGTCACGTGCTGCGCACTCGATCAAACTTTGTCCGAAACGTGTACTTTCTATTATTATCTCTAACTCCAATGTATTAAATGTATATTATATTATTTTTTATACCTCGTAATATGTTTTGTTCCTCAAAAAGTTGAGTTTGTCTATTCCTAATATTTTTGTTACTATCAAAACAAAAACAGCGCGCATTGTTGACAAATTTGTAGCCCAATCTTGGGTAAGGAACTCTTGCTGCTTCAATTTTTTCATTGGTTGTATCGTTTTTCCGGAAATCACATTTTCTCATTTTTTACATAATTTTTTACGATTAAAACAAAAACTACACATTCCATTAAAAAACGATAACAGATTTGTAGATCTCTTTCTCGTAAAGAACTTTTATCTGTTGGTTTTTTCCTTAGCTTGCGTCGTTCATCAAAAAATTCGGTTCTTTCATTTTTAATATTGTTCTTCATGAATAAAACAAGAATCACTTATACTATCAAAGAGTAATTCAACCCAAATTTGCAGACCTTTATTGGTTGCGCAATTTTCGATGCATTATTTTTTTCCTTACCTTGCATAGTTTGACCGAAAAATGAGATTTTTCCATTTTTTATCATTTTTTGAGCGAACGACAATTGAATTTTCGATTTTTTGAAGAAATTCAAAAGTTTATTATAATAATATTGTAGGGCTCCCAAAAATCGAAATTTTTCTTCTTCTGACTTTTTTTCGTATCATGCGTTTTTTGGCTTAAAATTCCCATTTTCGTTTGCGTTCATGAATTTTAGAAATGCTCAAACTCTAAAATCATTTTTTCATCAAAAAAAGGTATACGGATAAATTGTTCGAATTTTCTGATTACTGAAATAAAACGTGAATTTAGTTTTGGAATCTTGAAAAAAAAGGTCTCAACAATTTTCAAAATGCTGCAACTTTTTGAATTTTCATTCAAAAAAGCTGGAGAACAAATGTGACCTTCAGTATCCGACCCCAAAAGAGTATACCAAAGGCCAATTCATTAGATTGCATTTTTCGAAAGCTATCGTGCTAACAGACAGACGTACATACAGACAGACACATTCGTAAAAAAACTGTTTTTCGGGTTAAGCGTGTCTCGAAACATGAACATTTGAAAAAAACCAGAAACAAAGACATCCTTTGAGGTTCGGTTGACGTCCATCTGCAACTCTTGGAAATTAGAGGTTTGATAGAAATTTGATTTTTTTTCAATTATAAGTTTATTGGAATATTTGCTTAAACTCTCTCCCTGTTACGCATCTGAGAGTCTCTGCATAACATCTCTATTCATTTGCACACCTCACTACTAACTCAGGGGTGAGGGGGATCTACCGTTTAAGGTGGGATCCGAATCACCAAGAGCAACAGCTGAAAAAAGTACCGAAAATTATTTGGTCAACTATTAAAGACTTTCAACATGAAATAGAGAATGAGCATGCATGTTTTATCATGATATAAAATTCTTTGATTGGACTGCTTATCTTTAAATAAACTCAAGCGAGTGGCCACATTGATAACGTACGTCATATGGAACGCACAGAAAAGTAAAGCATGCGGGGATAATTAATTACATTCTTGAATTTGTTCGCTTTTAACCGTAATATTTGATAATAATACTTTTTGTTGAGGCCTATTCCTTATTTATTATCATATTTACTGAAAGCTACAAGATACATCATATTTTTCATTCAACTGACTCGAAATTTTGTATGTGCTGATCTTATGATTAGAAACTCCCACTTAAGCTACCTAAAGACGGGAAATTATTAGATTTCAAGTGCTTGAAGATTTTGCAAATCCACTTAAGAATAACTTCCTCCGATGTCATGCATTTTTAATTTTCACATTCAAAATGCTGATAAATTTTGAAACAAATAAGAACCAATGTAAAAACAATTGAACGCGACCCGTGATTCTTTCAGAAATACTGGATAACCAATCACTGGCAAGAAACATCTATAAAACTGACATCACATCAATTTCTTTTAATTTGGGAATTATTTCAATCAATTGTGAAGGCTGGCAATTTTCATCACGATTGAATGATAATAAGAATTGTATTATTAGAAAAATTGCTTGCTCATTCTGCATCTTGTAACAATTAGAATTAGAATTAGAATTAAAACAATCACAATTAGAATAAAATTATTTTATAAACAATATTTAAAATCCAGAGTTTTCAAGAAAATCTCGCTCAATCACATAATTCGATACGAAAGCAAGTGACATTCAAAATCATTGTTCAAGTAATTCCACTAAAACTAGAAATGAAAACCATCCCCGGTCAGAAAATCAATTCAAGATAATCTCCGGGGATTGAAATGCTTTATTCAGAAATGTATGAAAATACATAATCTCAAATAATTCAGTTGAAATACAAAATAAGAAATAAAGTAACAGGCTTCATAGGAGGAATTTTGTTTTTACCACTGTGAAGTCAAGTATTTCTTCATAGAGTCTCTGTCCCGATTAAGCCACGCTGCCTTTAGCCTAATATATTCTAGACTTTGTAGGACCGTTTTCTCTACACCAACTGCCGGATATTTATCAAAAAATTGCTCAATTTCCATTGCTTTCTCTTCAGTTACAAAGTTCTCCGTTACAATCGTAACCAAAAGCGGAAAAATAAGTCCTCCTTTATACCTTTCCTCAAACACATTCCAGTTTTGCTTGAAAAACTCCCACACCAGCGCACGACCTTTAGGAGATTCCCTGATCGTTGAAATCACATAATGAGTATCTTGAAATCGGACTTCTTCACTCAATGCAAATTCCAGTGCTTTAGTTATCAAGGCCTCATCCCTGACAACTCCAAGGCTTCTCAATATTCTTGCCTTCTCTTCACTTAAATCTGCCTCTCTGTATAATTTCAGCATTCTCTCGAAAGTTTCTTCATCTCCAGGGGATAGAATCGCCCGGTACACTAGATTCCTTAGATTTGGTGAAAGAATGGTCTTTCCAGAAACGTGTAAATGGAAACGACTTTTTGCTTCCTGAATGGTATTTTCATCTTGTAGAGAAATCATAGTTTTCAGGACGTTTGATCTAAGCACAGTGTTTAGATGACTTTCCTTAGGTTTAGGATCCCAGCCTAATTTCGAATGGATGGGACGTAACAGTGATCGAGCAAAAGCCTTAAAAGAACCATCAAAGTCCGAATCTCCTATTAATGTTTGTATTTCGTCTAAACAGCTGATGATGCTAGACCAGACAGTTCCATTCTCTTCCTCCTTAAAGGATTGCACAAACCGTAAATATTCCACTGTTGAAACTTGACCAGCTCCGACAAACGCAAACATGTCATCGATGACACCGAATCTATCTAAGACAGGCAGCTTGCCACTTTCGATAGACGGAATCAAAAGTTCTAGCAGATCGGAACTGTAACGTGTCCTGTAAAACCCGACCGTTCCAGGATTGACTTTAACCCAAGCATCTTTCGGTACATCTTTAAGCAACACTTCCCTCGTCCTTTCATTCATCATCGTGCTGAAGATTGCTTTTTCTGGAGATTGAGAGGTAGTCACGTTGAAAGGTATCATCCACAAACCTTTTTCAACATCTTCTGAGCCGTCAGCGATAAACTTCTTCTGGGAGAATGTCAATACCAGATCGCTTCCTTCCCAGCGTTGTTGAACAGTCAGGATCGGGAAACCTCTCTGTTTGATCCATGTTGGCATTATTTCTCGGATTGGTTTTTTGCTGACTTCCTCCAAAGCCGCCCACAAGTCTTCAGACACAGCGTTAGAGTAAGAAAACTTTTGTAGATACAGGCTCATACCCTTCTTGAAATCTTGGTCCCCTATGTAATAATACAGCATTCTGATGACACTAGGAGCTTTGCAGTATGTGATTTTATCGAAAATCTCATCAATATCAGCTGGTCGATTGACTGGAACGTGGATCGGATGAGTGCTCTTTAGGGCATCCAGCTGCAGAGCTTTCTTGTACGATAGATTTGCAAATTGAGTCCAGCAGTCGTATTCGGGAAATATTTTATCAGTAGCAAAAAATTCCATAAAAGAAGCATAACCTTCCTTCAGCCAAAGCTCATCCCACCATTTCATCGTGACGAGATTGCCGAACCACTTATGCGCCAATTCGTGACATACAACCAAAGCGATAGCTTGTTCAGTTTCAATGGATGTGTTTTGTGAGTCTACTAGAATACGAGTTTCTCGATAAGTGACAAGACCCCAGTTTTCCATGGCACCAAAAGCAAAATCAGCTATTGCAATCAAATCGAGCTTTGGTAGGGAGTAAGGTATTCCAAAATACTCGTTATACAAGGGGATTGCTCTTGTGGCAATGTTCAAAGCAAACTGACCCTGATCTGCTTTTCCTTTGGGAGTATAGACTCTCGTAACTAATCCGTCAGTAGTTTTTCCTTCTAGATAGTCGAATTCTCCAACAACGAAAGCTACGAGATAGCTTGACATAATGGGGGTTCTTTCGAAGCTCCAGGTTGTTGCGTCTTCATGAGTTTTTTCAGACTTGATTGGCTGAAATCAATACTTGGATTAATATTATATAAATATATGTAACGTGGAATGACAAAACCTGTAAACCAGCTCATTTCAGTATTTAGGAAAAAGCCCTCGTTAAGAAATAAGGTCCTACCGAAAGTCGAAGGCAGGTGCTTAAAGAACGCTCGTAAAACTGCCCTCCACTCGATTGAACAAATTCGGGAGTGGCTTCATTCGAAAATGCACTTATTAAACTGTAGGGATCAATCATTACCTCGTTTTTTTCAATTCAGTATTTGGAGTAAAACCCTTGTAAAAAAATATCCTGCCGAGAGGCGAAGGCAGGTATTAGAAGAACGCTCGTAAAACTGCCCTCCACTCGATCATACAAATTTGAGAGAGATTTCATTCGGAAGGCATGTCTTAAACTATCGGGATCAATCATTATCTCGCTATTTTGTTTTTTGAGCTGTTCGATAGGTTTTGCCATTCCACGCCACATATGTCCACGCTCTGCGAGGGTGGATAATCCCTTTCTAGTTACTCGTGGAAAGGTTAGAACGGATCAACTTGATGATGACCTGCCTTATTGCTATAATGCCAGTATTGCCCCTATTCGCAGAGGTCACATGGCGCGCCTGCACACTCTGTGGTGCCAAAAACAACCAGAGCTTCAGCACCTTTCACAGCAAGTATTAATAAACCGTGCCGTGAACCTTTCGTAGAAAAGAGATATAAGCGGAACGCTTCCTCAAACACGAACGCAATTTTAGGAAAAGGAGAAACATTGACATGCAGGTTTCTCCTAAGCCCCACGATTTGGCTGAAATGGATGCAACCCTTTGCGAGGATCTCTCGCAAAGGATCTCTCCCTCTCCTTTCTAAAATCAACAGTACTCCCAGCCCAGTGTTTCATTCCTCCAGAATTCCTTAACCTCTAGAAACCTTTTTGCAAATCCCCACACCTCTCCTCTCACTCTTTCTCCAACATATTTCAGTGCTCCATTCTCCACATCATCCTAGGGACCCTGTAGTAAGGGACGCGCCAAAGGCGATGTAGTGAGGGCAAATGGAACGGAAGTTGATGCCAGTGACAGAAGGCGCTACTATACTTCTTATGGTATCTGCATTTGGAACGCTGCCTGTTCGGCACGTCCCTTACTACAGAGTTTCTACGCCGTTTATGCCTGTTTTCTTGCCTTTGCTTAGCTCTGCAATGGCCGCATTCGCATCCTTTCAACTCATCCTCTCTTCGCTATTCTCGCCTTCCACGACCGCCCTTCTACCTTCCCCCTCTACCTAATTTTCCACGTCCCTCAACAGCTTCTTGAAATACTCCGTCCACTTCTGCATCCCGATTTCTTCAATTTCTCAAGTTCCCCTTTCCCCATTTCCTGCTTTATCGATTTTCTTCTACTCTGCTTTATCCTGTCTTAACTTTACCTCATCAATCCATCTTTCAAGTTTTCCCAGCAAAGTGTTCACATCTTTCTCTTCCGAACAACCTACCTCCTCGTTTTCCATTATGTCTTTTTATTCTTTCAACTCCTCCCTCCCCGCATCGAAATTTTTACTTCTATTCCCTCCTCTCCTTCCTACCTCGTTTTGAATCTCTACATCTCAACGTCGCTATCACCAGAAACGTTTGGAGTCTATCCGATTGTTCACTCTCATTGTAAACACCGGTTTGGGAGCGTTCACGTATGTCACATATGTTTCAGAGATTTTAGGGAACCCCTACCCATTGTCACGCATTTTTCTGATATGATTATGCACCTTAGTCAAGATCAGGAAAGATACCCCCTTACCCTCTGAAGCGTGACATCTCAAGGGAACGTTCCCTTTCCTTATCCTTTCTTCTGCCAGGATGTAATCCATTCAGGTGCTCCCTTCGCCTTTGAACGTCATTTCGCCTTCCTCATTCCCCTTAGCATTAACATTAGAAATAAACAGACCCTGTCCTCCTGAAAGTTTGGATGGATTGGTCCCATACCTCGCCCCTAACTGTCCGGTCTAAGGATTTGAATCTCCCTTTATAAACACCAACTTTAACATACTTCTTCTTCTCTTCTCCCACTAGAGATAGCCACCTTCTCTCTCCCTACGTTTGCTCATTCACCATTACGCCCCCTAAACCTTCTCTCTCGTCTGCTTTTTTATCATCGACCAGTTCCCTTCTAACCCCTGACACTACGCCGTCCATCCTCCTACCCATTTCGTGTTTCTTGCGTCGCCGATACAAACTCCTTAGGCAGCATTCATTTCAAGCCCTTTCAATATTTTTGGATCCATTCACGTATCACATATCATTACTACGTCCTACTTTCTCATTACCTTCCTGAACCCTATGTTTTTATTTCTTAACCCTGGCACAATCCATAAATGTTACCTCTCTTTTTGTCCTCCCCCTTCCTTCCCATATTCTCTTTCTCTACTCTCCTTTCCCATCTTGTTTCCTTTGCTCGCAGCTCTTTTTTCTCTTCGTTCTAGATCATGCTACCCCGTTTACTTATAACCTGTCTCTGTCAATACAAATATCATCCCCGTTTCTCCTCTCTATCCATGCTCTTCGCTCGATCATCCTCTTTCTCTCCTTCCATGACAAGTCCTCTTCGATTCTCCAGCTTCATTCTGAAAATGTCGTTTGCTTCCCCATAATCTCTCCCTTCTCCTTCTCGCTCGCTACATTCGCTATGAGTAAACCTTTTTCCTCTTTCCTATCGCTCCATCTTCCTCTTCCATTTTCACTCCAATTACGTTGTGCCATGCGAAATTCTTTTATATTCTATCCGCATTTTCGTGACGGGCCCCTTCGCTAATCCTTCTATTATTTTATTTTTTATTTTTTCTTATTCCGAACTCTAATTTCCTGACCCTCTCCTCTCTTCCTCACTCTCAATCTATTTGCATTCCATTCTTTCCAGTTTCTCCCACACTTCCTCGTTCTTAGCCTTCCACATTACCTCCCACGTTCTTCCAGAAATATGACAAGGTACTTGAAAACTGCACATCATAGGGATGCAAGTTGAGAATATCTTTCTTTTGTATAAGCCTTAACATACTAACGACTTTAAGTGAAAAAGTGTTTACCATGTTAGATACAGCCGTGAGACCTGTCGCAACGTTCAATGTGATATCAAAAGTTGCTTTAAAAATTGGTTCATCCCAACAGGGGAAACAACGTCTGGCACAAGTTGGCTCGAAATGAGTTACTGCTGCATATTTGGTAGATCCATCAACCCTAGGATTGAATTCTAAATGTAAGAAAATCAGGATTCTAATATCTACTACTCAAAAATAATAAATAATAGGAGCCGTTTATATTACATCCATTTACATGATTTTTCTTTGCACTTCCTACTTTGTATCATTGAGCTTATGTTTCCAGCACTTCCCGAAATATATATAGATATATATTTTCACAGTTTCACGAAATACGAAAAAAATCAATGTAGAGAGAAACAGACAGGGGGAGATGCAAAAAGTTGTGCATGCGGTATGTATACATGAACGGCCCCTCCATCAACAGATGAATCCGTGAAGAACTGAATTTGATTTTTTTGCCTAAATTCAAGTTTCCTAGCAAAATTGTATAATGCGCGCTCTATTGAAGTGCTTATATTCCTTACCCTGTGTACTTGCTTCGATAAAGCCCCCTCATTTTATCGTTAATTTCTCCTTGAAACTCGAAACGCAAGTGACCTGATTTCCCCACTGGGATATTTTCAAGAAACAGAATTGATACTTTTTCTTCTGCGTTATCAAAAGACACTTCTTGCGAAGCAACGACTCTCCCATCTGTATTATGAAACGCCACATTCTTTATCTTCAGGTCGGCTGCAGTAAGTTGAATCTTATTTGTTGATTCTTTCACCTATTTTTCATTGATAAATATTTTGAGTTATCAAAATCTGAATAAGAAATCAATGGAATTGAATTTGAAAATTACTACATATTTTCGAGAAAGATCATTTATGCTCAAGTTCCTATTATTTTTTATCCTATTATGAGTTTCTTAATATTTACATCATGGAGTAATGGTTAGAAGACCAAACCGTGTGTCAGAAATTCGGTCGCAAGTTTTCTGGACATTGTTTTGGGGAGGCCGTACTCTGATTTCAAAATTTGCCCTCGAACGACATAAAAATTCTGTTCCCACGTGAAATTACGATCAATATTGATGCAACTCGGGTTTAACAGAGGTTCAGGTATCAATGAATCCGATATCACTGCCCAAAATCAAAAATTC
This sequence comes from Neuroterus valhalla, assembly GCA_011762715.2. Taxonomy (NCBI): domain Eukaryota; kingdom Metazoa; phylum Arthropoda; class Insecta; order Hymenoptera; family Cynipidae; genus Neuroterus; species Neuroterus valhalla. The sequence goes on along the minus strand of WSXT02230274.1, from coordinate 613 downwards.
AAAGTGGCTGCGACAGTAAACGTCACCAAAATTGGGTATTTTCGGTTTTTGCGAAAAAAATTTACCCTTCATAGCTGCACAGCATTATGTCAAAGAATCACAAAGAGTTGTCTACCATTTCATTATATGTTTATGATATTGCTGATTACAAATCTGAAGTCAGATTTTCAAAATTCAAAATGGCTGATCTACTATGGCAGGCGCGGCAGAACAGATTCACCTCATGTGTTGAATTTGTATCAAATGTTGAGAGTGGGGGAAGCTCTGTCATATGAAATGGCAGATTTCATGTGTTGTGTGCTCAACACACAACACGTCTTCCGCCGCGCCTGTACTATGGCGAACAAAAATTTTCAAAAAGTTTTAATCTTTGATAGCATATTCCACTGGTTGCACTTTCTTGCACCAGTGCAAAATTGTATGTTCCACTGGTTTCATGTAGAAAAAAATTGGTGCTCGATTTTTGCTACACCCATGTTCCACTGATAGTTTGTTCCGAAATTTGGCGCAATATTTAAAAGTGTAATAGTTAAATGAAGTTATTTTGCTATCAAAGAAGTATATTTCAATGTCAATAATTTATTACTAATATATTATCAATAGTATAATACTT
>WSXT02230263.1:0-16303 GCA_011762715.2 Neuroterus valhalla | reverse complement strand
TTTAAAATAATAAAAAGAAATTTGTCTATGATAACAGAGAATAAAACAAAAATAAGAAACATTTAACTACAATTAGACGGAAAATTAGTTGTTAAGCGTAATACTTAAGTTAGAATAGGTAGTTTAAGACTCTTATGTAACTTATTGTGAAGGTAACGGAGGCCCTCAGACCCGTAAAAGGGGAGAGAATAAATTACATGAACTACAAATGTAAATGAAATAAAAAAATTGATTTTAATAATAATAATTTAATATATGAAATAATAAAATTTGAGAAAAATAGGAAAGACATTTGTCTTTGATAACCTAGAAGAGAAAGAAAACGAGAAACATTACCTACAAAAATGAATGAAATCGAATAATAAATAATAGATTAATTATTCTTGTTAATATCAATCAAATAAATAAAATATCAAAATTTTTAATACAATAAAATAACAATTTTTCTTTTATAACCTTGAATAAAACCAAAATGAGAAACATTATCTACAAATATAAATCAAATTAAAAATTGATTTTATTAATAATAATTTATCACATAAAATAATAAAATTTTCAAAATAATAGAAAAGAAATTCGTCTTCGATAACCTAGAGGAGAACGAAAATGACAAACATTAACTAAAAAAATGAATGAAATAAAATAATAAATAATAGAATAATTATCCTTGTTATAATCAATCTAATAAATGGAATAACAGAATTTTAAAATAATAAAATAGAAATTTGTCTTTTATAACCTAGAATAAAACCAAAATGAGGAACATTGACTACAATAATGGAAGAAATAAAATAATAAATATTTAAATTGATTATCTTATTATTGCTAATCAGATAAATAAAATAATTGAAAATAATGATATTGAATTCGTCTTTGATTCAAAAAACTGTTTTCTGTGTAAGGGGAAGCACTAGTCTCACATTAGCTAATGATTATGCGCTGGGAAAATGTTTCAATGTTACGCGACACAAGTAATGTTCGGTTCCCAAAACATGCAATTTATGATATTTCAGACAAGTTTTTTATATGAATATGATCTACGTACCTTCCAAATCATCCACCATTAAACCGTTTCTCTCCAAAAAAGGTAAGTTCCGACTGTCCCTAGGTAAATACCTGAGGGTCATAAACCGGTTTTAGGATAGCACATGGCGCAGAAACACCTATTGTACGGAATGCGATTCACGAAAGTCGAAAAAAAGTTCATTCTTCGATTTTCGCTGTTTTTTTCCGATTCTAGCCCACTGTGCGCCGGCTGGTTGTGATTCCCGCCTCGCACTCTGAAAGAGCTTCAGCGGCCCACGCGGTGAACAGTTGCCTAGCAAGGGAGTGTTCATCTCCGGAAAGTCGTGGTGCCGGTACCCCTAGAGGAAAAGGTTACTCTAAGTAATTGGGGCTGGTGTACTTGGTGGTTTGGAACCCACCTTAGGCTGCAGGTCTTCCTTACTCACTACCAAGGTAGTGGTAGGGTGTGTAAAGAAATAGTGGAGAGGTACGAGGAAAATGTAAACCTTCAGGGGACACATTAAATCAACCAATCTAACTAATAAATAGTTCTTCGTCTCTGATAAAAATGTTTGAGTGTTGCCACTTCTAGGAGCATGAATGTTTTTGTAATAATTTCTAAACATAGTTGACAAATCGCATCGTTTTATTTTTTCGATTTTGTAAGAAGCGTTTTCAAAAATAGACGGAACAAAAATATAATATTTATCAAATAAATATTTCTTTCATGATACACATATTTCCTCTACACAATAATAATTCATATATTTATTAATGTTATCATTAACATTACTGCGGTAGTAGAAAATATTTTTAATAACTTTTTCAAGACATTTTTTTAAGTATTCTAAGCAAGAACTACTTGAATAATTTATTATTACACCCCGCATTTATATTACATTTAGGAACATTTTCTTCCATCAGTTTTTCTCGCTTTGTTCGTTTTCTATCATTCGTTGGTTTCAAATTATTTTCCATTTCTTAATTATAAAACTTTACTATAAAGAATTTCATATAGCTACTTATTATGATCTGCTCTGTTTATCGAAAGATACTGAACTAAACTGATGTATTTAGTTTTGGTGAAGGAGCGAACAAAAAGCATATATAAGTATATTTACGAATAGAGGTCAGTCGAAGGACACACCGAATACAAGGAAAAATAAATATAGAGAGATTCTTTATTTTGAGACTTCTATTAGGTTCATGCTCCCAGAAGTAGCAACACTAAAATATTTTTATCAGAGAAGAAAAACTTTACTATTCATTATAAACCATGATTTTTCATATTCCCCTTTTTTTAATTACAAAATCTTGACGGGTTGTGAATCACAGTTGCACCAACACTTCATTGACATGGATCTAGTTTGCGCGTAAGAAAATCCATTGCGCCGGCAAATTAGAACGTCAACCGAGGGGTGCATAACTCTTGTAATCAGTGTACACGCGTTATTGCAATCACCTTGCAATCACTTGAAATCACCGTGCAATCGCTTGCGATCACTCGCAATCACTTATATAAAACATTTTCAAAAAATCGTGTTTTTTGTTAGAACGATATTTTCCAATGATTAACAAAATTTTCCCAAATTCTCATGACCACTATTGGAAAGGAAAGATCTTGAGCTTTGAAAATATGTATCCCTCAATTCTGTATACCTCGAATTGCATGAGTTTTAATTGCAAAAAGAGTGGTGCCGTTGGTTCAAATCCTGTATTTAAAGCGTGAATATCACTTGACTGCATTTTTAACTATTTCATAAAAAATTCTTCTTTTTGTTCAATAAAATTGGTTGAAAGTTGATCCACTTCGTTGAAACTGTATTTTATCCTTAAAAAATTATATAAAATCTCAGAATACATCTGGGAACCTGTAATGTCTTCCAGAATCCCCCGAGAAATTTCTTGAATTCCTGATTTACTAAAAAATTGCGAAATCTTTCAAATCTAGTAAAATCTCATAAAATCTAATAGAGTCTAATAAAACTTCTAGAGAAACAAATCTCTTAAATATGCCTAAATCTCACAAAATCATTTAAGTTCTTCAAAAATCTGTAAATCTGTAAATCAGTTGAAATTTTTCATAATCATACTTAATTCTTTGAAACATCTCATGAAATTCCTTGGAATCTTTTCGAATATAAACTTAAAAATCCTTCGATTTTTTAAATACCTTACTTCTTGTGAAATCCTGTACAGCATCTTTGATATCTTCCATTTATTCTCAGAGTTTTCTAAAAAATGTCTCACAATTCCTAAAAATCTCTTGAAATTTCTTAAAATCTTATAATATAACCTACTTTTTCAAATCCTTCGAAAATCTCCAAAGCCTTTGGGGATCCTTTCAAATTATGTAAGTCTGGTTGAGTCCATACAAAACTTTCAGAATACTTCGGAATCTCATAATGTAGCTTGAAGTTTTTGAGTAATCCCATCAAATTTCATTGAAATTTCCGGAAACCGGAAACATATGAAACTCCTTGAAATCTCTTGTAATTCTCTGAAATCTCTAAGCATCTTTTCGAAAATACTCTAAAAGATTTTGAGTTCTGGAAAAAGTCGGCAGGGGAAGAGGGCGAAGGAGAATGAAGATCTAGAGGGGAGAAAATAAAAATAAAACTCAAGTTAGAAGAAAAACGCCAGAATAACTTAAAGTTGTGTGATACCTTAAATTCCACATTTCGAAAATGAAATCTACAAAAAATCTATTTTAAAAAGAAAAATCATAGGAAAACTTCTGCGAAATCAAAAAAATTTTTGCTTTTTCAAAACTCTTACAAAGTAAAATTAAAATTTTCAATTATGTTAGCAGCTTTTGCTGTAACTTACTGTTTTCAGACGAAAATTTTAGTATAGAATCGTGAATTTTAGAGGACTTAAAAACTTTTCAAAATTTCAGGTCAATATTTTGGGTTTCTCAATTTTTTTTCTCCTGAAATCAGTATTATAAATTCGGCCTTTTTTGGTAATACCTTGCATTTGAAAAAGTAGTTAAATTTTTAACATCTGTTAGGTATTTTAGTGTGTTTAACCTGAAAACGGGGTATTTGGAAAGAAAAATCATAAGAATTAATTCCCATCATTTATGGTCCAAATGATAAATATTTCAAGCTTCAAAAATTTCGAATTCTAATGGTGTTTTTTATTCGAAATTTTAATTTTTACTGAAAAATTATTAGATTTCGAAAAGTTCTATAATTTTTAATATCATCTCAAATTACATCATTCGACAATTTCAGGTTGTAATAGTGTTTTCCGTCGAAAAAATGGAACTTCTAACTGTTACATATTTATCATTCAATTTCCTATAGTAGAAAATCAATCCTCCAGAAGTTAAACCCTCGAAAAATCATGCAAATTGAGATTCCATTTTGAACAGTTGAAAACTCAAGAAAGAAGATAAATTTACATTGAAAACAAGTGTCGAAAATATATTATCAACATAATTTTACTTGAAAATTTGTTGGATTAACATTTTAATCCATTATAAAGCAAAGATTAAAAAAGTGGATTTTCGTAAAAATAATATAATAATAATTGAAAATTTGTGAACAGAAATGTAACGGCAATGTAAATGCAATGTAAATGCAATCGCTTCATTACAAACAAATATTTTAATTCGACCTAAAATTATTTGAAAAAGATTTGATTTGAATTCAAATTACATTTAGTTCACCTTGATAGCCCAGGAATCGCACACAATTCACCATGAAATGACTGAAACTATTCGAATTTAACAGTGCAATCACTGCAATCTCTCGCACTTAACCGTAAAATCATAAAAAAAATCACTGAAATCGCTCGTAAATCCATTCAAAATAACTGCAATGACTCAGAATTGACCCTGCAATCACTTGCAATCACTTGCAATCATGCAATCGGTGTACAACAGAATTTTTAGTTATGTACCACTTCGACGTCAACAGTTTGTTAACTACCATTTCAATTGATCCAAAACTTTCCAGAAAACTTCCTTGAACCTTTCTAAACAGTTTTCCTGCTGATTCGCTTGCTCAAAATTCGCTCGACTCCCGAAACGCTAGAAGTTGTTCGTGTACGAATTATGCACCGGCTTGGAAAAAATTAGTAACAATTTTTTAAATAAATATTTGAATTTTGCGAACGCCATCGGTTGCAGAATATGAAAATACATATTTCTGATCAGTTTAATTACAAAATATCAAAAACTTTTCATTATTCTGCGAGTTGGAGTGAAAAAAATCCAAATGTTTGGATCAGAGAAAAAAACAGATGTTTGTAAATAATTCGAAAAATAAAAAAGCTACAACTTTTATTACGAGAAGAAAAATATAAGCAAAATATTTCTATATCTCCTTTTCGCATCCAGCATCTCAATAATAATTTTTCTGAAAGTGATTGCTTATACGAACGGTTGTTCCACGATTGAATGCACCGAAATGATAACTATAAATATCTGAGAAATTTTTGCTCCTCTCAGATAATACAAGAGATTTACAGCTTTTTTAGGTTCAGGTCCAAGACTTTGATTCTTTCGGATAATCTCTCTACAATTCAACAGACTAAAACAGTGATAAACAAGCAAAACAGACATTTTCCCACTGTCGGAAAAGTGCTCCGTATATACCTTTGTAAGTTCCTACCCAATTTTACCGAACACCTGCCAATTTAACAGTCCTTTCTCATACAATTTTTTCCCAACGGAGGTCTCATATATTCCCTTGTAATCGACTTGTGTTTCCGGTATCGAGAGTAGAGTTGCGATGTTTCTGTTAGTGCAACTATTTTTCGCGTTCAAAAAAGAAAAGAGTGAATGAGGTTTTTTTTTTTGGTTTAGGTTTGATTTCATGAGAAATCGGAGGGGGGGGGGAAGGGGGGGTGGCCAGAGGGACAACGTAGAGAGGGAACGCCAGCAAAGCAGAGAGGTGAGAGGCAGGTAGAGTGGGGGATAGGGGGGGGGGGGGGGGCAAATGTCCATCAGGTAGAGGTACAGGCATAAACATGCGAGGGAGACCCACGAACTTGTAACTCCCTAATGGAAATGCGCCACGCTCACTTATCAGGAGAGCGAGGAAGACGAGGACCTTCCTTGAGGACCTGTGCAAACAAGAGATCTCGAAAAGAAGAAAAGATATGAGAAGCGAGAGTGAAGGAAATTTAACGGTTATAATGTTTGAATAATTTGAAAAGGAAATATGCGAGAACGTGGAGGTTTAGGGTCGAGAACATAAGGAGGAGGTATGGGAACTGTGGAAGAAATTGGAACAGTGGAATGGAATATAAAGAGAAGGAAAGGAGAAAATCTGGACAAAACTGAAAAGTATCGAGAATCGACAGGGATAGAAGGAAGGTAGTATTGAAAGAGAGGTGAAGATTTCAGAAAGGGGAGTAAGCAAAGTAGGAGGTGCGACTGGGCGAGAAACTTTTGCCGCAGTAGTGAGCAAGAGAGTGAGCAAGAGTTAGAAAACAAGCAAGTCGATAATAAGATCGTACATTAAAGATTAGCCCGGATAGTAAGACCAACAAGTGGGGAAAATAGAAAAGAGGGAAGAGAGATGGTTATGAGCAAGAGGATAAAAGTATACAGCAAAACAGGAAAGGAAAAGGTGTTTAGTGATATGAGAGGAAAAGTGAGGGAGAAATTGTGGAGAAAATAAGAGGGATTAAGGAACGAGAGAGAGGCAGGTCCATAGTGTTACTAGGAAGTGAGGAGGAAAGATTCGAAATAATGGAGAAAAAAGGGATTATGAAAAGGAGAACAAAGAGAATCCAAGAAGATATAACTCGATGAGAGAGAAGAAAAAAATGGCTGATAGGGAAGGGTGCATGGAAAGAAAAAAGAAAAAGTAACAGATCAATAATGAGGAGAGAAGGACTATAAGTTAACGAAAAGATGAGGATCTGAGACTAAGGAAAGAATAATCGAAAGCCTACTGAACAAAGAAAGAAAACGAGAAAGGCAAAAAATAGAGTAATGCAACTAATGAGAACGCGGCGGAGTTGAAAATAGACAAAAAAGGCTAAGAACGAAGTCGAGGAAACGGGACAAGGAGATAAAGGAGTAAGTATAGCGTTCTAGAATGTGTCAGGATATAAAAACGAGGATAAAGTTTTCTGGGTCAAATTGGAAAATAGGACATGGTAATGATGAGTAAGACCTGGTTGGATAAGAATAACTGAAAGGGAATAGAAAAGAAGGGAGGAATCAAGGGGATATATTTTGAAGAGGTATGAAGCAAGAGAGGAACGAGCTGAAGGATGAGGAATGAGTAACAGAGTCTTAGGAGTAGGAAAGGGTCTCGTATTAGACCAAGGATTGGAGGAAGGAGGCGAAACAAGGAATGAAGTGATGATGAGAAGAATGAACGTGGAGTCACTAGCGGAAGTAAACGCTTACAGAATAATACAAGAAAGAAGAGAGACCCAAGGTAATAAAAAGTGGGTCAAAGAGAAAGAAATGGGCTGTTATTGATTGTGGTTCACCTGAATATATGGACCTGTGATCAGGAAGGAGAGGTATGGGATAGAGAGGAAAGAGTGTTCACGAATAAATGGAAATAAAGAGAAACAGATCAGAAAGTTAGGATACTTCTGAACCTGATAGAAAAAGCAGGATGGTTTATTTTCAGTGGTAACACAAGTAGAGAAGAGGATAGCAAAATAAACTTTCACAGAGAGATGGAGAACTGTAAGAGACTTCATGAACCATTCGAAGAATAAGCAAGCTAGAAGTGAGAATGAAAGTGGGTAATGTGACATGCTCTGAACACTCCACAGTAATAGCCAAATTGAAAAGAGGAGGTCTTTTAAAATTCTCAAGCATAGGAGGCAGGAATAGATATGAAAAGGGTGAACATAGCACGCTAGAGAGGAGAGAAATTTGGAAGAGTTTGAAAGAAAAGTATAAGGAAAGAGAATCTTGAAGATATGGAAGAGGAAAGGATATACGAGATTCCAGGAAGAATTAACAGTAGTAGTTGTAGAGTAGAGCGATCAAACAATGGAAGAGCAGGTGAGTAAGGAAGATGAAGCTGTGAAATAAGGTGGTCAAAAAAATTTTTTTTTCAACTTTTTATGCGAAACGCCTGGAAATTTGTTCGAATCCACAAAAAAAATAAATACATTTGTTTTGTTTTGGAAAAAAAAAGATATTTAGGGGTGCCGCAGGCCCCAACACATATTTTCCATAAGAAAAAGAGACGTTTTCGTAAATTTTATTCAGAAATCTCAATATTACACGGAGAAAAAAGTTGGAGCTATAATCGCCCGAGTAGTTGGTGCTTGCAGCGCCACGAATTCAGGAGTTTATACCTCCCGGCCTGGCGGCGCACGCTCTCGATTCGGGAGCTATATGCTCTCTCGCATCGAGTGACTCCTGTTCCCGCCAAATAGTGCGTAAGCCGCTCGAAGCACCGGCGTGCTCGTCGATTTTATATTCTGTTTGTTTTTACAGTGCGAATTCGTGTTTTTATTAGTTTTTATTGAGTGATATATCGATTCGAACAACAGCTATACCAACAGTGATGGAGGAATTCATGTTTAAGTATCCGGATCATCTTCAAGTGAAGCTGCATTTACAGTGTAAGCAAATCTAACCTTAATTTTTGTTTCAATGAAGATGTTTTAATTTTGACGCTATTCAATCAAGAAAATTAATATCCTATACATTTTTTTGCTCAAAGTTCACCTATGTATCAGATTATTTTTCACTTTCTCTTGCAATTGCAAATAAAACGTATATGAAACTGAAAAAGAAAAGTTGTCTCCTGATGAAGATGAAATGACAGAGGAAACAGAAAACGACTGTGAAATGTCAGAAAATGATAGTAGCGTTGCAAATGTCATTAGTAGGAACAAAAGATCAAGTAACAATGGTTCAGTAAATGAATCTCCTATTGCTAAAAAGCGTAAAATAAGCCAAGGTATAATTTCCTAATTATTAGAGTAAAAGACACTGCATATATCAATGGCAGGTATGATGACTAGCATTTTCATTGTTTTTATGTAAACTTTTTACATTTATAGCTGAATTGAAGGACTATTATACAAACAACGACGTGTTTACATTTCTGATGAGTAGTGTGGAAGGGAGGATAGTTTTAGGCATCTATGCCAATTCCAAAAAGGTTCAATATAATATACTACAAAGATTATTTGCTCTGAAAGAGTACGATAAGAATTCGGATTCTAGAAAATATCAGTAAGATGTTACAAGTAATAAAATTTTGTGTCTGTAGAAAAGCTACTATAGTTAATTAGGTTGTGTTATTTGGAAAGTAGTTATTTTATATGTATAATACACGACAAGTTTAGTATAAAAGCTGTTACGAGAAGTAGTGCTTCAAAAATGGAAATAAATTTTCAGAGTTAAAAATTATTTTCAGCATTTAAAAGAAAAATTTTGTATATAAATTCACTAATTTTCCAACAGAGAGGCTTTAATTATTGTGATTAAATAACTAAAAGTATTATCATATTTATATCATACTAACAATAAAACTTATTAACCAACAACTAAACAATACAATTTTATATTCAGATCTTTTAAGAATATTTTACAATTCTTTTTCTATTTGTAGGATTCTATCCAAGTTTTTTGCAGACCAACTTGACGAACTGTTTCCCACTGTGCAAAAAAGTGTCTTTTTTAAAGGTGGCACAATTACAAAGGTACAAAGGCGGAAGGTAGTTTGGGTGGAAACTTATATCAAGGGTACAAAGATTTGCGCAAGCTCCTAAGACAGGCTGGGTTTGTTGAGAAAAATGAACATACAGACGAAGATGGAAATGTCATTTTTAGTAAGATTGAAAATGTAATTCTCTGTTGCTATAGTAAATTATGCAACGGTTAATACGTTTATTTTTCAGGCCGTGAAGGAGTGTGGGAGCGTTTGACAAATTCAGACCAAAATGCTTATTCAACTAGTCAAGTTTTATGTGATTGGGAGACTACATGTGAAGAACGGTTGAGATGTTTGATTGATGAAACTAAAGGGAAAACCAAAGCTTTCTCAATTGAAAGATATTTTAATGGTTTGCCTTCACTTCGTAGTCCAACAGGTGTAGACTTGGTAATATATAAAATTTTTGTATGATGCAGCTATTTGGATCGTTTTATGTTTGACTAATTATTAAATTATGTTCTTTGTAGTTGAAAATTGATTTCAAATATTTGATTGACGAATTGATCACTCAAGGTGATCTAACAAAAAGTTATCAAGCATATCATGATGCTTTTGTGAATAATTGGCCTAGTATTGCAAAAAAGATAGTAGATAATGTTAAAAGAAAGCTAGCCCTCCAAGTTTCATCATCCAGAAACAAAACCACAAAGAAATTCAAGGGGACTGACGTCAACTTTTTATTAGAAAACCCAAATTGGTTCCAAGATGGTAAATTTCATGAACATTTTATTTATTGCACCGACGGTTAAAAGATGATGTTAGGAATTAAATTCCTGTATTTAATTGATTATTTATAGAGGCTACATTGCCAATAGCAGCATTAATGCTTGTGCCCTACTGCATTAATGTTCCGAAACAACGAAAAAGTAAACTAAACGTATCTGAGGCTAAAAGTGTTCATCAGGTAGAAAATTTTTTAGTCTCAAATAATGCTGCGTTGCAAAATATACAAATTTCGAATGAAATTACTACTTATTCGAAAGACGATGTAATAAAATCTTTTATTCTACATGTGAAGGTAAGCTTTAAAAACAATATTAAGAAACCAAAAAAGTCTAAGTACGATTTCTTATATTGCAGAACGCTGGAAACCTTGAATATGAACGCAGAAAATTTGAAAAATTTATTGTCGATCAGAAATTGGCTCCATATGTGATATTAGTTGGTCCGTTGACCGAAATTGAAAAGTCGTACGTAGTTTCAAATGCCTTAAAGCTCTTCGCCGGTGGCCTTACTTATGCGATTATCTTTGGATTTTTATTCAAATGTTAGTATACGAAATTCCATCAGCAAAGACATTTTTAAAAGCAGATCAATTTATAACTGAGTTAAATGCCTTTGAAGAGGATCAGGAAGTCAATTAATAAGTCAAGTGACGGCAAGTATTAATCGGTAAAATTATAAAATGTATGCATTTGTAACACAACGTGTTCATTACGATTAGCTTTAAAGTTAAGATATTTTAATATTGAACAGATAGTTGTAATAGCAGTGTTTCACGTATAACTGTTTGTAAAATGCGTTAATAGTAGGTATATAGTTCGCTTTGCGTAAATCATCACATATGAAAGTCTGAATATAATAATTTATAACACGGAAAGCCTACGTGAACGGTTTTAGAAACTTGGAATATTTAAATTCGTAGTTTTTAGCGACCTAAACAAAATGCCTCCACGGAAGTTATACAATTTCATTTTAACGTACATTCTATCACTTTACAGCGATCCTCGATATCCTAAAAAAATTGTACAAGCATTTGTGGACTTTATGTGTAGTTTTTTGCGCTCTTTTCTTATTCCATCATTGAAGCAAGAAATTTTCTCCATATTACAAAATGAAACAATATCAGTTTCTAATTTGAAAAAAGTTGAAGCTTGTTTTCAGAAATACAGTCTATCTTTCGAAGATTTTACAACTCCTCACAAGAGACAAGAAATTTTAAAAACAAAAGGCTATATTCCACATAAAAAAAATTTACATAAGCACTACTCTGAGTGCGTCTTCTAAAGATGATGTAGATACTTTTGATCCCAAAACTATGCATGGTGTGCATGTGCCTCTAAAACAGAGCCTTAAACAATTTTTGGAAATTCCTAAATTATTCTCGCAAATACTTACTTACATAAGTCAGCTAAAAGAAGATAATTCTATAGTTACTAATATAATGCAAGCTAGAATGTGGATGAGAAAATACGCAAAAAAAAACTAACGAAATCATACTGCCATTTTATTTATTTTATGATGACCTTCAAGTAGGCAACAGCTTAGATAGCCACGCAAATAGCGGAAAAATAGGTGCAATATATATATATATTAATTGCTTGCCTTCCACCTCATATAGCGTCAAAACTAAGCAGCATGATTTTTTCGACTGTGGTTTACAGCGATGAAAAAAAAATGTTAATAGTAACTACGAAGTATTCGAAACGTTAATTAATGAGATAAACGAGCTCCAGCTCTCTGGAATCACTATTACTGTGGATAAGGTTCTTTACGAAGTGAAGTTTAGGTTGGCCCTCATTGTCGGCAATAATCTCGGACTGAACAGTATTCTTGGTTTCGTTGAATCATTTACAGCAAACTTCTATTGCAGAATCTGCAAAGTGTCATCTCAATTAGCTAAAACTACAACTGAAGAACAAATTGATTCATTAAGAAATCGTAATAATTATTTAACAGATTCAACAAAAACAAACTACAGTAAGTCGGGCGTGAGAGAACCATGCGTTTTCCATGGAGTAAATGATTTTCATGTGACTGAGAACGTGAGTGTAGACATGATGCACGACGTACTAGAAGGCGTTTGTTTATACGCAATTAAAAATCTACTCCGTTATTTCGTTTTTGTGAAAAAATATTTTACTTTGGAGCAGTTGAACGCGTTGATTCAAGGTTTCAATTATGGGCCAACTGAAGCACGAAATAAACCGACAAAAATTGTTCATCACAAATTGTCAAACACTAAACTATACTTAAACATGTCAGCTGCTGAAATTTTATGCTTAACAAGGTACTTAGGATTAATCCTAAGTACGGACACATCATACCTGAATTTGATGAAGATGGAAAAGTTAATGAGCACTGGGAGTTGTACAAAAAATTGCGTCAAATAGTTGATATTGTAACAAATACTCGAGTAAGTTCAGATGATGCGAGGGTTTTATCTAGTTTGATTCAGGATTTTTGTAAGCTATATCTCGAACTTTTCGGGGATTTGAAGCCCAAGTTTCATATTTTACTTCATTATCCGCGGCTTTTACTCGAATATGGGCAAATTCCAGCATATTCTTGTTTGCGCTTTGAATCGAAGCATACCGAATTAAAAGCAGCTGATCAATCCACTAATAATTGTCGCAATTTATTGGTAACTATAGCATCAAAACAATGTTTCAAATTTTGTGAAATTTTTCATTCTTTTGATAGCGAAGAAATGATTAAAACAGTATCAAAATCAGTCGCTCTAACCTCAAAAGTAGGTAATTTGATAGGTGGCATCACTTCGAATACGTTCGGTTACAATCATGTTGATAATTTTGGTACTGAATATATGAGAGACATGTTCATTGTTTTGGATATAGCGAATCCTGAGAAGGAATTTGGAAAGATTTTACAAATTATAAAGCAAAAAGACAAAGTACCTTCCTATTTTCAAGTATTTAAGGAGTACACATTTGAGACTCATTACCACGCATTCATTAGTGAGGATTACAATGAAGCTAGAATTGTTGCATACGATGACCTTCCAGTAAAAATACCATGTTTGAAGCTTTATAAAAATGGAGAGTGTTATCTTGCGACGCGATTCAGTTTATAAGTTTATGTGATTTTATGTAATAAAACATGTTAATACCTACCATAATTGACTATTTCATTTAAAATTATTTGGAAGAAAGATTCTATGCATCATAGTGTATTAGAGCGCGAATATTCAAATGTTCTGAACGCTCACAATCGGGAGCTCTGAGCTCCCGATGCTGTAGGAGCTAACCCCTCCCCGCATATCTGTCGCTTAAATAGTTCCCGAAAACAGTGCCTAGGCGCTCTCATTCTCGAGAGAGTGAGACGTTCCCGCCATCGGTAGAATAGAGATCCTTCTTTTCTCTCCGTGTAGATGAATCGAGTTGGAAATATACCATTTTTCTTCACGATTGGTCCCAGAATGCGAATAAAACATTACTTTTCAAGTATCGACCCCATAAGTCTATTTTATAGGGTCCACAAAAACACACATAAGTGAAGAAGTGGGGTTTTCGAGTTTTCGGCGCTAATTATGATCTTTTTTGCGGTTTTCTTTAACGCAGATTGTTTCAAATACATGAAATACTACTTTATACTGATAATTAGATGTTTATTCAAATTGTTCAAAAATTCATGATTGTTTTTAGCGAGGTGATAATCAATTTAAGTTAACAAACATAATTGTCTAAACAATTAGTTATTATTCATAACAATATTTCCTCAAAATAATGCTACAAATTTGCGATTTTTTCTGAAACAAATTGCAAATGTCGAAAGTATCGAAAATTCGACTCTTTGGTTAAAAGTTGAACTACTTTCTTAAAAATTCAATTTTTCTGTTAAAAATACATAATTTTAGTAGAATCCGAATTTCACTGAATGAATTCAGCTTCTTTTTTTTAATCGATTTTTTTGAACATTGGGAAAAGAACAAAAATAATTTAATTAAAACAATACAATACTATTTGGAATATGATTCTTTCTTATGTTTGTTTGTAATTCGTTCACAGCTAAAAAGGTAGAGCAAAGTTAAACATTTCAGAAAAAACCACGACATTCTAGCACTCATCTAAAAGAAGATGCTCATGAACAATAATGAATTGTTTAAATAAGCATGTTTGTTAACTCGCATGAATTATTACCACAATAAGTGAGAAGTTGATGAAAAGCCTAATAGTTCAGAAAAAAAACCGCAACTTCTTAGTACTAGTCTAAGAGAAGATAGGTATTAACAATAATAATAAATTTAAACAATAAATTTTTTTTATTTAAATTGAATATTTACTCACTTTGAGTGGAAAGTGGGCAAAAAGCCTAAAATTTCAGAAAAAACTGCAAGTTTCTATCATTAGGCAAAACAAATATTATTAGCAATGATAATCAATTTTTTAAAAATTTATTTTTCAACATGAATTAATCATCACTTTACTCTTATTGAAAAGTGATAGAAAGCTTGAAATTTCAGGAAAAAATTGCGACAATGTAGTAATAATCTAGAAGAAGATACTAATAAACATTCACATTCCGTTTAAACAATCATTTTGGCTAAATCAAATTAAATTATCAACCACTTCAAGTAAAAAGTGGACAAAAAATTGTAAATTTCAGAAAAACCCGCAACTTCGTAGCATTATTTTAAGAGAATATTGTTATGAATAATAACAAATTGTTCAAACAATTATGTTCACTAACTATAATTGATTATTACCTCCCTCTAACTGAAACGTTGAAAATAAGTGAAAAAAAAACTTTGACTTTCTAACCCTTTTCTAAGAGAAAGTTGCTCGAAACAATAATAAATTGTTAAGTTAATTTGAATAAAAATCTAGTTTTCATTATAAAATAGTATTTAATGTATAATAAACAATCTGCGTTAAAAAAAACCGCAAAAAAAACATAATTAGCACCAAAACGTCGAAAACCCCATTTTTTCACTTATGGGGGTTTTTTGGGACCCTATCAAACATACTTATGGGGTGATATTCAGAAAGTAATATTTTATTCGCATTCTGTGATCAATTGTGAAGAGAAATGGTGAATTTCGAACAGGCATTATAGGCGAGGGAGACCTACGAACTTGGAACTCCTCAATAGAGTGGCGCCACGCTCACTTAGCAGGGAGAAAAAGGTTGTCAAGGAAAAAATAAAAAGTTAGAACGGAAACAAAGATCTTGAGGGTGAAATCGACTCGATCAAACTTAGAATAGGAGAGAAACGCTGCAAGTAGAAAGGGGTTATGTCAATTGAACATGTAAAATGTTTAAACAATCATTAAAAGGAGTTCGATAAAATTCTATAGGGAAAGAGGGAGGAATGGAGGTGACAAGAATGAACATAGCATGCTAGAGAGAAGATAAATTTAGAAGAATTTGAAGAAAAAATAAGGAAGGAGAATCTTAAAGGAAGGGAAGAGGAAGAGGTGGAAGAGATTCCAGAAAGAATTAACAGAATAATTGATAAAAAGAAAGAGGACGACATATCAATAGTAAAGGGAGATATTGAAAGCAAAAGGCAGAGGTACGCGTAAGAGTGAATGAGGTGGGTAAAGCTGGCAGTACAACTTTATCCAAAAAATGTGTACCCTACGCCAAAATTGAGGGCTCATTAAGGGCTCATTTAGTACCAAAAAAAAAAAATTTAGGGCTCTGCAATTTTGAAAAATAATGCATGGCTAGCAGTACCATAGTAGAAATTTACGTCGTATCAATTTTGTTCTTCCACAGGATTTGAGGGCTCAATCAGGAGTCTTGCATGGCCCAAAAACCAATTTTCCAAAATCAACCCTCAACACAAAAAACTACCCTCAAAAATAAAGATGCCCAAAACGGAAAAGTGAGCGCATCATAATTAAGGGCTCTTTTAGGGCTCTCCAAAACACCCCAATTTCATTTTCAAAA
>WSXT02230252.1:0-16305 GCA_011762715.2 Neuroterus valhalla | reverse complement strand
AGGATGCATGGTCCGAACACGACCTCCCCCCCCCCCTATGGTCCCATTCTGGCCCCAATTTTTTTTTAAGAAAACAAAAGGAAATTACTACTTCAAAGTCATTCTCAATGTTCGAAGTGAAATACAACAAGTGTAGAATAATTTCGTTTTTATATTCTGTACAACATTTGTACATGTTACTTATTTTATAACAATTTTAGGTTTTTTCAGAGAAATTCAAAAGAACTAGGAGTATGGAGAATAAAAATGAGGAAAAGAATTCATGACAATGTCACCATCAAAGAAAAAAATGATTTTAGTCGCTATCTGAGCTATCTTCTGAATCGACGTAACTTCCAACAGCTGATCGAAGGATACTTTTTCGAAGATGAATGTTTTCGCTTTTCTTGTTTTTTGTTGTACTTCATTTTTCTGCTTCTTATTCTCTTCTTGTTTCTTTCGTTTCCGTTTTTGAGCTCTTTTCCCCCGTTCGGCTTTTCCTTGGGATTTACTTCGTTTGTCTTCTTTTGCTTTCATTCTGTCTTGTTTTTCTTTTTCCTTTCCAGCTCGCTGCAATATCGTCGGATTTCTTCTTAAAGTTTTCCGCTTAAATGTTCACCCGATTTCTGCGATAAACATGTGTTGGAAAATAGCAAATAGAAAATTAACACTCAGAGATACGCTGGAAAATCTTCAGAGTGCGAAACCGTGGAGGTCGGTTTCGGACCACCCTTTGGGGGTCGATTTTGGACCACCGAATCTTTTTTCGAAAAATCACTTGTCGTTCACTTACATCGATGGAGTTTAAATACATCCATAACCGCGTTTCAATTCGAAGCCCTAACGAATCTAAAAAACCTACCTTTGGATCTTTCACGATAAAAAGAAACAGCGGCAACGCGATTTTCCTTCAGCTCTAAAGTAAATTACGTGACTGTCAAAACTGAAAATGCTCGAAAAACATAGGTTACATCTTACATGACGAGATGTGAATGGCGGCATACCTCCGAATTGTCGGTACTACAAAAGCTTTCAAAAGCCACCACCAATAAATTCTGCGGCAGCACATGTATTGAGAAACATGGGGGAGGGGCTGGGACCACTCTACCCTGTAATTGACCATTTTTAAACTTCATAAAGTTAAATTTGGCCAAAAACTTAAAAAGATTAGTACTGAATCGAGCAGGATTAATTTTTTTTCTAAATAATGGATTTTCCAAATAAGAAATAGAATTCCCAACTGCAGGAGTTTAATTTTCAACCAAGAAGATTGATGTCCTACTGGAAAAAACTAACGCTCTACAAAGTTCTAAACCAAAGAGAATGATTTTTCACCAAAAAGACGAATTTCTAACCAAATAGTTGAATTTTTGATAAGAAAAAAATTATTTGAAACAGAGAACACTAATTTTCAACGGAATATTCAGAAATTTGAACTAGAATATTAAATTTGTAACCAAAAATAATTTCAAACAAGGTACACTCATTTTTAATCAAGTAAACTAAAACTTCTGGAAAATTTGAATTTTCAACCGAAAAATTCTAATAAATAATTCAACACTCAACCACGTAGTTGAATTTCTAAGTAAAAAATGAAAAAATACCAGAAAACTGGTCCTTTCAAAAGAAAATTGATAATGGTGATTGGAAATTCAACTATTAGGTTAAGAATTCACCTATTTCATTCAAAGCTATGGTTTTTTTGGAAATTGACCTATTTACTCAAAGTAAGTAATGTTTTTTTTTGACGAAGTTTCACTGTTTCATTTAAAATTCATCCTCTTCGATTTAAAACTCAAGTCTTCAATTTGAACATCCAAACTCCTTTTTCAAAAATTCTTCGTTTTGGATTCAAAATTTTATCTTCATTCGTGAAGAATTGAAAATTGTTTTGTCCCAATACACAAGAAACTAAATGCGCTCGATTGATGGTGATAGTTTGTTCAATAAATCTCCCGCTTTTGCGAGCGAAATATTTGAGATTCTGTATCGCAGTTGTTATAGATGCTGTTGTGGCTGCTGATTATTCTTTACTCTGGAGTTGCTTTGGGATTTCGAGGACCGCACCATCCAAAAAGCAGCGTCTCTCATCAACATTATACACCCCAGAAGGAGGTGAAACTTACTCAAGATGCTGAATTACTACACGATGCCTCGTGCGTAAAATCAATTTTAATTTAAAATTGTATCAGTAATTGAACTCAAAGAATTAAAGTAAAACAGATTAGCTAGAATGTTGAAATTTTTACATTAAAAATTATCTACAAAAATTATTAAATCTTTTTAGTCACTTGAAAGAAGATATGGGTCCGTTGGCTGACAAATTAGATTTATCAAAAATGTCCGATCAGGAGTTGGAATTTCACTATTTCACGTAAGTTTTTCTTTCTCGAAATATCATCATTTAAGAAGCCGTCCAAAACCTACGTTATGCTTTTTAAGAAACTATTTAGACCCCTCCCCTTCTTTATAACACAAACATTAAACCCTTCAGAGTGACCTCACAAATACAACTCTCCCCCTTCTTTTGGTCAAAATTTTTTTTCGACTCTATTTCTGGTAAATGTCAGAAATACAACACAATCTTTTATATAAAATTATTGTTGCGTAGGTATCATATTGAATTCAATATACAACCCTTAAGGTTTTGAGTTAAAATTTATTTCATTTTCAATAAAATAATTTAATTCAATCAAAAATCCATTAATTTTCAGCGCATAAAGATGAATTCTCAACAAAGAAAGGTGGTTTTTCAACTAAACAGTTGAATTTTCTAGAACGAAATCAATTCCAAATCAATCAGTTGCATTTTCAACCAAATACTCGAACTTCCAAGCAAAAGAGAGGAATTTGGAACAAAATAATTCAATCTTAAAAAAACAATGATGACTTTTTCAAGGAAGACTGTGGAAGACTTAACCAGAACAAATTAATTTTAATCAAGAACTTTTCTACCAAAGTGTATGAATTTTCAGCCAAACTTGAATTTCAGAGAAATATGACTTGAACCAAATTGTTTAATATTCAACATACAAACATGAATTTTTACAAGAACAAAATAATAATGTACTTAACAGTTGCATTTTCAACCGATTGGTCAAACTCTTAAACTCAAAAGAATTGAACTTCAACCAAAAACAGTTGCAGTTTGAAACAAATTTTCCAGTATAATGAGATGAATTTTTGAGAAGAAAGTTTTTGGAAGAAATTCGAGAATAATAAAAAATGATGGATTCTGACCGAAAATATGATAAATTCTCGACGAAAAATGTAAAAGTTGATACTATAATAAAAATATACTTATTTGCAGGGCTGCTACAGACTAATTTATCTCATAAAGGTGACAAAAGTGACTAAATTGAGCTAAAAAGTGACTAAAAGTGACTTACTTTGAACAGAAAAGGGGCAGAAAGTGCCTTCTTCAAAATAAAAAAAAAGTATCTGTTAGGTTTATAGAAACACTTATCACCTTCAAAATAACTACTTCAAAGTAACTTAAACTTAAATATTAAATAGAATTTTAAGAGTTTATAAAAAAGAGAGTTTACTTATTAGTAATTATGAGGTGGCAAACATTTATTATAATTCAAAAGGTTCATTTAAAAAAAAATAATCAAATGTTCCACGGAAAAATGCCATATTTCTTCCGAGAATCGGAACAGTTACACTTTTCATTGAGAAAAAATTATATTAAGATAGCAAAAAAAAAATTGATTACAAACAAAATATTTTATTCTTCAACAAAAGTGATGAATTTTCGTAAAGCATTTTGAATCTTCCACTGGAACAGTTCAATTTTAAACTAAGAAGATGAATTTTCAACTAAAATGATAAATATTTGACTAGAGCACTTCAATTTTTAATCATGAACGTGAATATTCAAACAAAAAGATTAATTTCCATATTGAAAGGTTAATTCTGTACAAAAAAAAAGAAAAGTTTCAGCAGAATAGTTGAATTTCAAACTAGGAAAGTATTTTATTTTCAATGAAAAAGAAGAATTGTCAACAAAAACTTCAATGCTCAAATTCTTAATTTAAAAAATATATATTTAACCAAAAAAAGTGGACTTTGAAATGCAAGTATAGAATTTCCATTTAAAATTAGTTAAGTTTCCAACTGAAGAAAATTACTTATAACATAAAACAACTAACATTCAACAACAACAAAAAATACTTCCAAAAAAATTGTTACGTTTCTAAACAAAATGAGGAATATTCAAACAAAATTGTAAATGTTTGACTGCAGTAGCTGAATTTTGAACCAGAAAGACGAATTTTCAACTGAGAGGATGAAACTTCAACTAGAATAAATGAATTCTTGACCACAAATTTATTTTAAACCAAACAGTAGCATCCGCCAACAAAATGCTTGAATTTTAAAATATTGAAACGATTCTTAAAAAATGGAATTCTAACATTTTGGGATTGAAAAATTATTTTTCAACCAAACATAAGAGTTTCAAACTAGATGAATTTTCGAGGTGCACCGTAAAACAGAATTTTCAAACGAGAAAATTAACTTTTTAACAAAAAGAAAATGTTCTTCGCAAGGATCACTTGTTCAACGAAATAATTCAATTTCCAATTCCAAAAAACAAATCTCAATACCAATGGTTGAATTTTGAACCAGAGATGATCAGTTTTTCACTAAAATTGAAATAGATAGATGGAATAGGTGTATTTTATGCAAAAAAGATTAATTTTCAACCATGGGGATTGATATTATACAAGAAAAGCAAATTTTCCACAAAGTACGTAAATTCTAAAATAAATTCTTTAAATTTCAATTAAAAAATGGATGTTCAACTAAATACTTGAATCTTCACCCAAAAAGATAAATTGCTTTTTAACAGAGTATGTACGTTTTCAATCAGAGGTGAAGATCAATTTGAAATACTATGCACCTTCAACAGACCAATACAATTTTTAACAAAAGAGTTCAACTTTTAACCAAGTAGTTTATTTTTTAACTAAAAAAGGATGTATCCGCGAAGAACAATGTAAACAAGTTTTCTGTAACAATTCAGAAATATTTCTTTTTCGAAATACTACTTCTACTTCAAAAACAGCTTAAAGCACTTTCTTCATTTGAAATTAGAAAGAGGGGACTTTCAAATTGTGCCGAATTTGAAATTGGAAGAGTGATTTTTTCAGATATCTCTCTTCTAAATCCAAATTATAATTATTTTAGAAAGTTACCGTTCCATGTAAAAAATTCTCTGTTCCAATTGAAATTATATTTCTTCACCGAAAGTCCCTGTCTTTAAAAAAAACCAAGATTATTTTCTGAAACTCCCTGCCTTGAGTCAAGTAAATGAAGAGGAAGACAATAAAACGTGATAAATTCATTTTTCCGAAAAAATTGAGAAAATAATTCTTTCTGCATATTTAAACCATCATCAATTCGATGATCAAATTTCAGTCAGCTTAATAAATCTCAGAAAGTAATAAATTTGTGAAGGGTTTTTCTTATAATGGAAGAAGATTAAATTTATTTCTCTCATAAAGTATATAGATAGTGACTGTTCCTTAGAAGAGTGACTAAAAAGTGACTTGGAATAAAAAAGTGACTAAAAGTGACTTAAGTGACTGAGTGGCAGCCCTGCTTATTTGTAATCAAAACCTGGGAAATTGAACCAAAACAGATTGATTTTGAACCAAACTTTTGCACTGTTAACGAAAAAAATATCATTTCTATCAAAAGAGATAAATTCTCAACCAAGGAAAATCCTTTATTCGAAGGAAAAAAATTTCAACCGAATAGTTGAATTTCATAACTATAATTTCAACAGAGTTTTAAGTATGCATCTTTTCATAACACACAATTTGTCTTGACAATCAAAGTATTTTTGATTTGTGGACAATTTTGGAGAAAACCTCTTGAAAGAAAAACTCAAATCAAAAAATTTTTCTTATAATAAAAAAAAGATCTTTTGATTCCAAAAATTGGGACGAAAACCCGTACAATGTGAAAAATCCTGTAGAATAAAAATCGTATGCTTCAACAAAAGAGAAAATCCGTACGCATGGTCACCTGACACAAAACGTCACAATATTTGTTAACTAATGACTTCTTTACAAGACAATTGAATTTTCTACCAAGAAAACATGAATTTCTAATAAAATTGTTGAATTTTCGAAAAAAAAGGTGACTTTTTAACAGCGTAGCGTGTTTTTGGAACAGCCCCGGAAATGAAATTAATTTTTAACTCACATATTTTCTAGGCTCCACGACATTGACAATAATACAAAGCTTGATGGTCTTGAAATTCTCCATGCCATTCAGCACACTCTCCACGATCATGAGGATGAAGGAGAAAATAAGCAGCTGAGCGACTCTCCACACAAAGAACGGGAAGACGACTTGCCTTGGCTTGTAGGTAAGGAAAAGCCAAAAAAAACGTACCAAAAAGTTACGGAAATTCCGAAATAATTAGTAAGAAAAATATCAGAGTTAATCCCCAAGGATTCAAACAAATTATATCATAAATATTTGTCGCAAAACGCAAAAAATTTTTCTTTCTTCATAACGTTCTTTCTGAACATCCTTTAACATAACAGATCCAACATTGCAAAATTAATAAATTTTGGAAAGAATACTCAAATTTTCAACCAAAAAATATCATTTTTTTAATAAAAATTGGATTAGTTATACTTAGATTCTAAAAAAATCAATTTACGATAACAAAAAAAAACGGATTTTCAACAAAATAGTTCTTTTTTTTTTGAATAAATTACAATAAATCACAATTACAATTTTTCAACCAATGTGAATCTGTAACGAGAAAAGTTAAATCCAAGAAGATGAATTTATAACTGAAAAGATAAATATTTAACTGGAGCTTTTCAATTTTCAACCACAAAGGTGAATATTAAAATAAAAAAATTAGATTTCAAACAGAAAGAATCATTTTCTAAGAAAAAATACAATGTTTCAACAAAATGGTCGAATTTCGGGCCCAAAAAATAATTATTCACAACCAAAAATGAAACAGTAACATTTTTATTTTAAAGAACCAAATTCAAACCAAGCTTAAGAGTTTTATACTACAACGAAGAATCTTCAACTGAAGGAGTTGAGTTTTCAAACAAATAAATTTTTCTTTTACTGAAAAAGATTAACTGTCAACGAAAATCTAATTACTCCAATTTCAAATTGGAGAAATGGATGTTTAACTAAACAAATGAACTTTTAACTAAAACCATGGAATTGTCAATTGGAATAAGTTAAATTTTAAGTTGAAAAAATTACTTATAACAAAAAAAAAGAAACTTTAAAATAAATTATTACATTTTAACACAAAATGATGAAGAATCAAATCAAATTGTAAATCTTTAACTGAAGTAGTTGAATTTTAAACCAGAAAGACGAACTTTCAAGTGAAATGATGAACATTTAACTAGAGTAGTTCCATTTTTGACAAAAAATCAATTTTCAACCAAAAAGTTTATTTCATAACAGAATGGTTGAAGTTTGAACTAAAAAAATAGTAATTTTCGAACAAAAATGGAATAGTGACATTTTTGTCTTGAAAAATTAATTTTAAACCAAACATAAAAGTTTACAACTAGATGAATCTTCGACTGAAATGATAGAGGTTTAATTGTATAACTTAAATTGTTAACCGTAAAGAAGAATTTTTGAAGAAGATAATTAAGTTCCGAAGGAAAAGATTATTTTCTACAAAAAATGGATTTTGTCAACAAAAAACGAGACAAAATATTATGAAATTCAAAAAGAAAAATTTCTATTCAAATTGTTGAATTTTTAACCAGAAAAGATCAACTTTCAACTGAAAATAAAATAGTTAAATTTTCAGGTGAAGAGAATAATTTTCAATAAAACTGACGAATTTTTAGGTAAAATTATGAACCGTCAACCTGAAGAAATGTATTTTATGCGGAAAACAATCATTTTTAACCATGGAGATTCATTTTCACCAAGAAAGGCGAATTTTCCACGATGTAAATTCTCAAAGAAATAGTTCAATTTTCAAATTCAGAAATCAATGTTTAACCGAATACTTAAATTTTCACCAATAAAAAATGAATTGGTTTTCAACAAAGAAGTTATAGGTCCAAACAGAGGTAAATTTTGAATCGAAATAATGCAACTTTAACTGAAAGATGAATTTTCAATGAACAACGTAAACAAGTTTTTTATTATATTTCAAAAATATCTCCTCTTTGGAATACTACTTCTACTCTAAAGACTGCTTGAAGTACTTTCTTCATTTGAAATTAAAAAGAGGGTACTTAAAAATGGTGGCCAATTTTGAATTGGATAACTCCCTGCCCTAGAATAAAAACCATACTTCTTTTTTTAAATTCCTCGTCCCAAGTCAGATAAATGAGGAAAAGCAAATAAAACGTGATAAATACATTTTTTTGAACAAATTTAGGTAATCATTCTTTCTGTATGTTTGGGCTATCATGAATTCTTAACTAACTTTTTAAAAACTTTTTTGAAGGGAAAGTGCAACAGAAAAACTGTGGTAGAAAATGGAAGACAAATATCATGTTTTGGTAAATTGAAATAAAATATTGCCAGAAGTAAACCGCGATAGAATACTGGACCTTGGTGAAAAGCAACTATAGTAATTCAGTGATAAAGTGCAATACAGAAAATTTATTGGAAAAACGAGACGGAATAGTAGGTATTTGTAAAATTGGAAAACAGCGACAGACGCGATTCGGCGGTAAAACGCGACGAAATAAATTTGGAGGAAAAATGTGACAGAATAGAAGGTAGCGGGAAAGAGCGACTTATGTCGTTTAGTGCTAAAACACGACGAAATTGATGTTGAAAAATTGCGAAATAAATTATAATAACGAAATTATTGTGAACAAATTTCGATGAGAGAATATTTGAAGAAAAAGGAGAATTAGAAGAAGAATTTAAAGAACACGCAGTTCCATTTTTTGTATTTATTATTTTGTAATAGTTTCTAACATTTTGTAACAATAGAAATCGAAATCAAGCTCTAACAAAAAACATACTTTATCACGGAATTATTGTAGTACATTTCAACGTTACATTATAATAATTATAATAATATAATAACATGCTTACAAGTGGACCTTTGGGTCGCCTAATTTTTGTTTTGGTCGATACTCTTTTCAGTGATAGACACCTACGAGAGGTTTTCTGAGAAAAATCAAGAAGATCATTTTCGAGAAAATGCATTTAAAGAATTGCGAGCGGATGGTCATTGAACTAGCTCACCTGGTAAAGGGGTTTGGCTCGTCTGAAAAGTTGTGTATTTTCTTTTGAATTAATAATTATTTACTTGCAGTATTTATATCTCTAATTTAAATTAGGAAATAAGTATTTCAAACGAAAATTGCAATGTTAAATACGAAATCAAAATGTTTTATACAGAATATAAAAAATAGAACACAGGAAAAATAGTCAATTATCTTTTAAACATTTACTAACTTACATTAACATTTATTCTGAAAAATTATTATACATATGTATAATCAGGATTACGGACGTTTATCACTTTAGTTCGTGCGATGCTACGTTATCCTGATGATACATATATATCATAATTATGATCAAACATGCGATCGCCACTGTTACAGCTTTTCTTTACACACATACGCGTATTTTTCATTTCAATGTTTATGTGGCGTTTTCATGTGTTATCATGTTACCCTTTATATGACCTTACTCAGGTCGCGGGGAATGTAATTGGTAAATAAATAAATTATTCAGAATAAATGTTAATGTAAGTTAATAAATGTTTGAAAGATAATTTACTATTATTCCTGTGTTTTATTTTTTGTATTTTGTATAAAACATTTTGATTTCGTATTTAACATTGCAATTTTCGTTTGAAACACTTATTTCCTCGTTTAAATTAAAAATATAAATGCTAAATGTATTTAAATAATTAATATTTTGAAGTAAAATACAAAACTTTTGAAGTAAGCGATAATACGGAGTTGAAACAGAGTTTTCATTCAAAAAATGATTAAGCAATCATTGAAAATGTTGATGATAATAGTAGTTATTAAGAAATGAATAAATAAACAGTTTGGAATTTTGAAAAAGTGCAAGCAGCGAGAATCGAGCTTGCAACCTTACGACTATCAGCCGAACGCTTTACCAGGTGAGCTACCAGGTGCTTGCAAATACATTCACGCTAGCTCAATGACCATCCGCTCGCAATTCTTCAAAGGCATTTTTATCGAAAATGGTTCAAAATTGCGCCTTCTTGATTTTCGTTAGAAAACCTCTCGTCTATCTTCTCTATCACTGAGGAGAGTATCGACCAAAACAAAAATTAGGCAACCTAAAGGTCCCCTTATAAGCATGTTATTATATTATTATAATTATTATAATGTAACGTTGAAATGTACTACAATA
This sequence comes from Neuroterus valhalla, assembly GCA_011762715.2. Classification (NCBI taxonomy): domain Eukaryota; kingdom Metazoa; phylum Arthropoda; class Insecta; order Hymenoptera; family Cynipidae; genus Neuroterus; species Neuroterus valhalla. The sequence continues at coordinate 5,949 of WSXT02230252.1, read as the reverse complement.
ATTCCGTGATAAAGTATGTTTTTTGGCAGAGCTTGATTTCGATTTCTGTTGTTACAAAATGTTACAAACTATTACAAAATAATAAATACAAAAAATGGAACTGCGTGTTCCTTAAATTTGTCTTCTAATTATCTTTTTTCTCGAAATATTCTCTCATAGAAATCTGTTAACATTAATTTCGTTATTATAATTCATTTCGCAATTTCGCAACATTAATTTCGTCGTGTTTTACCACTAAACGACATAAGTCGCTCTTTCCCGTTACCTACTATTCTGTCACATTTTTCCTCCAATTTTATTCCGTCTCGTTTTCCCACTAATATTTCTTTGTTGCACTTTATCACTAAATTACTACAGTTGCTTTTTACCAAGGTCCAGTATTCTATCACTGTTTAGTTCTGGCAACATTTTATTCCAATTTACCAAAACATGATATTTGTCTTCCTTTTTCTACCATAGTTTTTCTGTTGCACTTTTCTCTAAAAAGAAGTTACTTACCCATCCTCTAAGTGCTTCAAATTTGAGTCAGCTTCAAAAATATCACATAGCAACAAATTTGCAAAACGTTTTTCTTATAATGGAAAAAAATTAATTCTTCCTTTCATGAAGTATAGATATATTTAAATATTTTGAGAATCAGATTGAAGGAACATTACATGCTTTAAAATGATAAGATATCTTTTTGATTCACAAAGAGAAAGCGGTCATTCCACTTACTTTTTCGGTAGAATGTTAAGAAGCCTAGGATGAGTCGAGTAAATTCTCGGTTTTTAAATTGAATTCACGATCATTTTCCGGTTTAATCCCGGTCAATAAAATTCACGGTCATTTCCCGGTCTTCCCCGGTCATGTCGACACCCTGATAATATCATTAATGAGAAAAATCATCCTTCTCCTTTCAGAACTTATAGACAGGGTACTCGCAGAAGACGACCTGGACAACGACGGTTATTTAGGATATATCGAGTACATGCTTGGAAGACAGCGGGACCAAGGCGACGAAGGTTCGAAAGATCTGAGATTGAATATCTAAGTACAAATAAACATTTATTTTTCATACGGAAGAGAACTGATCAACAACTTTTCAATCAAATATGATTCACTCAATAATATCAATCCACTCGTTGCAGAGGTCGATCTGTTACAACTATACACTTTTCCCAAAGATCGTGTACGATTCCGACCTGCAAAAAAAAGCGTTGAAAATGTAAAAATAAGAGAACGTGCCAAATACTGTTTTCAATTATGAAGATTAAATTTGCCTAATAAAAATTAAATATATATTGTAATATTTTTGTTGTTTGGAATTTACCTTCAAATCGATATTGAGATCAGAAGTGGGCAAATCTTCAACTTTGATAAAGTTTGGATACTGCAGAATTATTTCTCGAATTGTTGGCACCAGGTGACGATCGATCTCGAAAAACTGAGCTTCGTACTCGTGGTATTCTCTAGAATTTTCAGTCGAGTAGTAAATCTTGTAGACGCCCTCTTCTTTCACCAATCTGTTCAAATATAAATTAATGATAGCGATGGGCCGTTTGAGAAATTTTTACTTTTTGAAACTTTCAACTAAAAGCTTCAGTCAGTGAGACTTTTTAAACTTGAGCATTTCTGGCTATATTTATAACATTTATAGATGAGAACAGATTGATTTATATCTAAAATATGCCTTATAATTTCAGGGGTAACATCCAACTTCTGCCGTTTCTTGTGAAAAAAGTTAATTTTCAACCAAAAGAGACGAATTTCCACCAAATGTTTGAATTCTTGAACAGGAAAAATTGAACGTCAACCATAGAAAGTTTAATTTTCGAACAAATACAAGAATCTTTAAGACAAGAAAACGAATTTTCATGAGACTGACAAACTTTCTACAAAAAATAAGATAAATTTCCAAGAAAACATTCGAATTTTTAAAAAAGATCACATTTTTCAAAAAAATATTTTTTTGAATTTAATTTCCAACCCACAAATTTGAATTCGAAAACGAAAATTGCCAACCAAACAGTTGCATTTACAACAATTTTTCAACAAATTGGTCGAATTCTTTAACAAAAAAAAATTAAACTCTAGTCGAAAACATTTGTATTTTGTACCAAAAAATTGTATAAAGTAATTTTTAACTAAAATGACAAATCTTCAGCGAAAAATTAATTTTCAACGAAGAAATTCAACTCACAGCCATGTAGTTGAATTTTCAATAAAAAAATATCAATTCTCAATGAGAAATAAAATTAATTTCAATCAAGAATCGTGAAATTGAAACAAAAAAGTTGATTTTTCAACAGAAAATTTAAAATTCGATACTTTGAACAAGAACGATTTCAGTTTCAAACCAAAAACAGTTAAATTTGACGAAAAACGTGCATTTTTCACAAAATAATTTAATGCTCCACAATAACAGATTGATTTTCACCAGAACAGCCAAAAATGTAAATTTTCTAGAAAGCAACTGAATCTTCTACCAAAATGACATTATTCTCAGGAAGAGAGATATAATTTATGAACCATAAAAGCAAATTCTTTTTACCAAACTATTGAATTTCCAACCCAAAACATAATCGTCATTTGTATGGTTGAAAATTGAACTATTTTGACAATAAAATCTTTTTTGGTAGAAAATTCAACTACTTTATTGAAAGTTGAACTACTTCGTAGAAAATTGATTTGTCTTTCAATACTCACCCCTCTGGTTGAAAAGTAAATCATTTGGTTCCAAATTAGCTTTCGTGTAGAAAATTTATTATTTTTGGCTTGAAAATTAACATTCTAGTTTCATTGAAAATTGCACTGAACATAAATTTCACATTCTGAAACTCTCAAAAAAAATGATTCAAAACAAAACTTCCAACGGCACATTGATTATAAACAGGAATTAAGAACCCGATGGTCCATTCGAAAGAGTTAAAAAATTGGAATGACTCTAAACGATTTTTAAGGATTATAAGGGAGTTCTGAACGTTTCAAAATATTTGAAAGACTTATAATTTTGAACAAGAAATTACGGAAAGAATTATAATTTCTAGTTGCAACGACAGATAATCCTTGGTCATGAGAATTACTATTCTGATTTAGAACAGAGAATTCCGTAAGAGAATTATAATTCTGAATATAAACAGGGATTTCCCGTTTCAAGTCAGAATCGTATTTATTATCAATCTTTTAGAAAATATAACTCAGAAATATAGTAACTAGTTTTTTCTAAAATTTGGAAGATGAATGTCCCAAATTCTGGCAAATCTTCATTTGCAAACAGAAAAATGTTATTCAAATAATATACTATGTGGAACAAGGGATTTTCACAATCTGACGAATTATTACTTAGAAGCAGTGTTTTTTTTTTGTAAATTTCCTTTCTATTACAGATCAAACATTGCAAAATAAAACAATTTTGAAGAGAATACTCAAATTTCCAACAAAAAAAAAAAAAATTTTCTACGAAAATTGGAACAGTTAAGTTCACAATCAAAAACAATCAATTTACGATATCAAAAACAAACGGATTCCCAACAAAATGGTTCATTTTTCATCCAATGTGATGAATTTTCAAATAACATTATGAATCTGTAATCAGAACCGTTAAATTTCGGACCAAGAAGATGCATTTTTGACTAAAAAGATGAGTATTTAGGTAAAGTAGTCCAATTTCAAACCATGAAGGTGAATATTCAAACAAGAAGATTAATTTCCAAATAGAAAGAATAATTTTAAAAAAAAATACAATTTTTCAACAAAATAGTCAAATTGCGAACTCAAAAAATAATTATTTCAAACCAAAAATATAATAGTAACATTTTGAGTTTAAAAAAACAATTTCAAACCAAGCATAAAATTTTCATACTAAAACAAAGAATCTTTAACTGGAAGAGTTGAGTTTTCGACTAGATAAATTAACTTTCACTGAAGATGATGAATTGTCAACGAAAATTTGAATGTTCAAATTTTTAATTGAAAAGAATGGATGTTTAACTAAACAAATAAATGTTTATCTAAAACTATAGAATTTTCAATTGGAATAACTTTCAACAAACAAAAAAAATCCAACTTTCAAACAAATTATTCCATTTGTACACAAAATGCTGAAGAATCAAATGAATTCGTAAATGTTTACCTAAAGCTGTTGAATTTCAAGCCAGAAAGCCGAATTTTCAACTGAAATTATGAACATTTAACTAGAATAGTTCAATTTTGACAAAAAATTGATTTTTAACCAAAAAAAAAACAATTTTTCAACAAAATGGTTGAAATCTGAACTATAAAAATAGGAATTTTCCAACAAAAATGGAATAGTGACATTTTTGTCTCAAAAAATTAATTTTAAACAAAGATTAAGAGTATCAACTATAAGATGAATGTTCGACTACAATGAAAATAAGTTTAACTGTATAACTTCAATTGTTAATCTTAAAAAGGAACAATATTACCTTCCGAAGAAAAATATAATTTTCTTTTCAAAAAAAAAAAAAAAAAAAAACGATTTTTCAACAAAATATGTGAAGTTTCAACGAAATGTATGAATTTTTAATTCAAAAAGAAAAATTGTCGCCGAATTGGATAATTTCGAAGAAGAAAAGATAAAATTTCCTACTAAAAACGAAACAGTTTAATTGCCAGTTGAAGAAATGGATTTTCTACCAAACTGATGACGCTCATGACGCAAATATATATTCAAATATTTTGAGAATCAGTTTAATGGAACGTTTCATTCTTCAAATCAAATGATAAGATCTCTTTTCAATTTATGAAAAGAAAGCGGTTATTTCTCGTATGTACGGAGATTCCCTGTCCCACTCACAATTAAAAACCTTTTAGAGAATTTCTTCTCTCATATTTGAACGAACCTACCTAACACAATGAGACCGCACAAGTCTTATCCTCGTCTCAGGTTCAATATCGACTTTTTCTTCAACAACTCCCGCATTTCTCACGATCCATCCATCCTGAAGCACAGAACATTCTAGGTCCTGATCCCACAAAACAGGAGGTAAAAAATCGTGAAGATGTCCCTTAGCAACCTGATCTGCAGCTACATCGACATCAACATGCCTGATAAGCTCCTCAAAGAGAAACTTTGCTTTTTCTAGAAACAATCTTCGATTTGGACTTTTATCGCTAGAATGTGCGAGACCAACGTGTCTTAAAGAGCCAACAGGCAACCCCTCTCGAAATCGAAAGTCTCTTTTCGATGCATTCTCGAGGGCTTTTGGCAAAAGCTTTTCGAAAAAGTCAGTCCAGCTGTTTTTCTGATAAACGCTCAAGGTGATGTGCAAGCTGTGAGTGTCGTCTATTGTCTCTCCTTGGTGAATTGTTCCTCGAGGAAAGTAAAGTAAATCTCCAGCGTTTAAAACCGTGTCCATGATTGGTTCTCCAATTTCGGATTGTTCGAAATTCTTGGAGGAAAATCTGGCTAGGAAGTCTTCCTCGCGAGGCTTGTAGAGTCTCCATCGTTTTTTACCTTCGACTTGTAGAATGAAGGCTTCGATGTCGTCGAAGTGAGGAGCAAAACCTTGACTGTTGGGAGGAGTGAGGTAGGAATTTGCTCCAACGAAACAGCCGAATAATTCTTGAAGAATGGCTAAATAACAAAAATAAAGATGTTAAATCATGATATATTTTTTCTTACTTTACGCACTATTTTTCTCTAATTCTCCTTCTGTAATTCTTAAATCTATCCGCCGACTGTTTGTAAACTCTTAAAACATAACTGCGAAGGTTCGATAGACCCGCTGACTGGTCGTTAAAACTGCAACATAAAGAAAACTGAGACTAGGTTCTTAGAATAATTATGAGATCGTCACCCTTCGGAGCTAAGACCACCATGTATGCCTTTTCCGATAAAAACCTTGCACTTGTCACCAGAGTTTGAGTCCAGTTCGTTTTCGGTGCTTGAATCGAACACGTCGAACGATTCTGAGTTTTCTACGAGCAAAGAAAAACGTTTCATAT
>WSXT02230241.1:0-10190 GCA_011762715.2 Neuroterus valhalla | reverse complement strand
TGTAAGACTTGCCGCAGATGAGACTTGACACAGGTAAGAGTTGCCACAGGTAAGACTTGCTACAGAGGAGACTTGCCACATGTTACTTGATATGGACCCATACTATCCAATTCTTGATTGAAAAACTCATCGTTTCTAGTTGAAAATGAAACAGTTTTTATAAAGTCTTCTTTTTTGGACTAAAATTCCTACTCCGTTGAAAATTCAACCCTCTTGTAAGGAATGCGTCGGTCTGTTTGGTAATTCTCTTTATTGTTTACAAATTCAACTATTTTTCTGGAAAGTGGATAACGCTTCCGAAAAGTCCTTCTTTCTATGTCTAAAATTTGTCCTTCCCGGTTGGAAACTCAACGATTTGATAGAAAATTCTGTTTTCTCTTCAAGAACAAACTTTTTCTTTGGGAATGAGATTACCTGGAAGGAATTTGATGTTTTCTGTTGAGAATTAATTTCTGTGGTTGAAGATTTATCTCTTCGGCTAAGAACTGTTTCTTTTTTCAACACAAAATTTTTACTCTCCCACTTTTGGTAAGTGATCCATCGTTTCCAGTTGAAAATTCAACAATTTTGTTGGTATTCTCTCTAGTCTTTCGGGTTCAAAAATCTTTGTTGGTTGATAGTTCAACTGCTTTCTTCAGTATTAGTCTTTTCGGATTCGAAATTCATCTTCAAATCTTAAAAACACAATCTCGGTTGCAGGATAATTTTTTGTTGTTGCATTTATTGCAATCATTTGACTAAAATCCCAATAACCCAATATCCTGTTATGAATTTCATCATTTTGGAAGAAAATCTCACTTTAAGGTTGAATTTTTTTTTAACTATATATTTGTAGGTCGAAATTCCATAATTTGAACTATTATCTCTTTTCCCAATTCAAAATCGCTCAAGATGTCAACAATTACATTGTTCATCATAAATTTATCTTCATTCATCTAAATTGCAGTCAAATTAGCGGAAATTCATTTTTGCTTGTGAAAATTCCAATTCTTCTAAAAATAAATCTGTTTCCTCCAGAAGTTTACTTTCATGTTTGTAAATCCGACTATTTTCCCAAAATAGTAATAAATTCCTCAAACGACAGATTGCCATGTCCCTCGACTGGAAAATCTTTTTTTGGTTGTGAAAATGACTCTCTCCGAAAAATTATCCTTCTTTGAATTCAAATATTATTAATTTGAAATTACAAAATTTTTCTGATAGAATATCATCTTCGAAAGCCTTTGTTATTCCTTCATCTTTTCGGTGACGTTTGACAGTTCCTAATTCAAAATCAAACTTTTTGGTTGGATCATTAACTTTTATATTTTTCTACATCGATGATTCTGTTAGACGTTTGTCTTATCAAATCGGAAGTTTATTGTTTGAATTCGAGAATCCATCTCTGCAGCTGAAGAATTCAAATTTTCCGTTGAAGATTAAACTGTTTGAAAAAAATTGTCCTCCTCGATTAAAACATATCATGTCCAATTAGAAATGCAACCATACATTTGAAAATCTAACCCATTTTGGTAAAAGAATCTTTCTCGTCCGGATATCCAACTGTTTGGTTCAAAATTTATTTTCAGTTCAAAGATAAACTATTGGTTCCAGACCTAATTTTCCTGTTTTCGGGTATTCAACTGTTTGGTTGAAAAATAATCCTTCTTGGTTTAATTTCTAGGTAAAATTGAACAATTTTTCAAAACCTCCGACATTCTAGCTTGAGAACTTTACTCTCTTGTTAGAAATTCATCTTTTTTAAGAGGAAATGCATTTTTATGGTAAGAAAATCCGAACATTTAGCTGAATTTGCAATACATTTCGAAATTACAGGAATAAATTGACCTTCGGAAGAGGAAGGGTCTCTTACTAGTCGCGACGTCACCATGAGATGTTCAAGTTTCATTTAATCATATTAGACAGAGAACGTGAAGGATGAAAAGAGGGGTCCAAATAGGGTCGTTGTTTTTTGAACACCTCCTACGACCTTTTGGCTTTAAACAGCAGTTTAGATTAGATCAGATCATATCAGTTTAGATCAGATCAGATCAGATCAGACAAGGTCAAAATTTGACAGTCTAAATTTTAATTGATTCTTTCAAATCGCGGATTATCAGAGACTGAATACAACAAAATAATGTGTTGTCTGAAGAGAGAGATAGGGAAGGTAGGAATGGAAAAAAGATAAGGGAAAGAGCTTGCGGCGGTCCTTGCCCCTAGTACGTGCTCCGAGTACCAAAAGCTCCAGTCCGACGTGGAAACACCAGGACGGGAGCAGGGTGCACCAAGGTCCTTAGCGATCGATAGTTTCACTTTAACAGAAACACTGGATCTACTCAGATTAGACAAGGTGTCCTAAAATTTTCATCATTCAACACTTGACACGATTCTTTATATTCTCAGTTTATTGACCTACCGAGTCACAGAAATAACGAGTCAGGTTTCTGATATTGTCAACTGGAGTGGTCATTAAAATCTAGCCTCTTCAATTTCTAAGGAGAATTTCCTTATCATATGGGAGTGTTTCAAAATTTTATTGATTTGTATGAAAGAATTTTGGCATCTGACGTTTTCCAAACGTTCCTATACAAGCAATTCAAAATCGTGTCCAATGAATATAACGACTGTTTGTGACTTTTTCTTCGACTACGGTCCAAGCACTCTTTCAAGAAGAATTTCACGATCCAACGTTTGCAGCATGACCTTATCCTTATCTGGAGAACTTGAAATCTTTCCGGAATGATTTGGTTAAATTTTTGCGACTTGCCTTCTGAAGAAAATCCGAGTACCCTTATCGAATCATTTAACGATATGACACCTGCAATCCTCGTTCTTCCAAAAATTCAAAATTCTTCCAACAGAATATCATGGCACTTTGTGGCGGAACTAAATACCACAAATAATAGATATTCACGGAGGAATTTAGGCATCAGACGTTTTTCAAAGATTCCTATACGAGGGACATAAATTCCTGGCCTTTTATTGTAACGACTATTTGTGACCTTTTCTGCGACTACGGTGCAAGTACTCATGCAAGAAGATTCAACGATCCAACGTTAGAAGCACGATTTAATCCTTATCTGAAAGATTTGGAATTGTTCCTAATGATTTGATAAAATTCTTGCGTCTTGCTTTCTGAAGAGATTCCGAGTACCCTTATCAAATCATTCAACGATATGACACCTGCGATCCTCGTTCTTCCAAAAATTCAAAATTCTTCCCACAGGATATCATGGCACTTTGTGACGGAACTAAAAACCACAAATAATAGATATTCACGGAGGAATTTAGGCATCAGACGTTTTCCAAACATTCCTATATGAGGGACATAAATTCCTGGCCTTTAAATGTAACGACTATTTGTGACCTTTTCTGCGACTACGGTGCAAGTACTCTTGCAAGAAGATTTCACGATCCGACGTTTGAAGCACGAATTAATCCTTATCTGAAAGATTTGGGATGGTTCCTAATGATTTGATAAAATTCTTGCGTCTTGCTTTCTGAAGAGACTCCGAGTACCCTTATCAAATCATTCGACGATATGACACCTGTAATCCTCGTTCTTTTAAAAATTCAAAAATCCACCAACAGAATGTCTTGGCACATTGTGACCGAACTAGAAACTACGAATGATAGAATTGTACGAAAGAATTTAGGCATCAGACGTTTTTCAAACATTCCTATACGACGAACCCAAATTCCTGGCCTTTTATTACAACGACTATTTGTGACCTTTTCTGCGACTACGGTGCAAGTACTCTTGCAAGAAGGTTTCACGATCCAACGTTTGAAGCACGAAGTAATCCTTATCTGAAAGATTTGGGATGGTTCCTAATGATTTGATAAAATTTGTGCGTCTTGCTTTCTGAAGAGACTCCGAGTACCCTTATCAAATCATTCGACGATATGACACCTGTAATCCTCGTTCTTTTAAAAATTCAAAAATCCACCAACAGAATGTCTTGGCACATTGTGACCGAACTAGAAACTACGAATGATAGAATTGTACGAAAGAATTTAGGCATCAGACGTTTTTCAAACATTCCTATACGACGAACCCAAATTCCTGGCCTTCTATTAAAACGACTATTTGTGATCTTTTCTGCGACTACGGTGCAAGTAATCTTCCAAGAAGATTTAACGATCTAACGTTTGCAGCATGACTTTATTCTTATCTGAAGAATTTGGAATTGTTTCGAGATAAAGTGATAAAACTTTTGCAACTTGCTTTCTGAAGAAAATCCGAGTACCCTTATCAAATCATTCGACGGTATGACATCTGCAATCCATGTTCTTTCAAAAATTCAAAAATCTTCGAATATAATGTCATGGAACTTTCTGACCAAATAAAAACTACGAATGAGGGATTCGTACGAAAGAATTTAGGCATCAGATTTCAAGGAGATTCCACGATCCAAAGTTTGCAGCATGACTAAATCCTTATCTGAAGAACTTAAACTTCTTCCGAAATGATCTCATTACATTTTTGTGAGCTGCTTTTCAATGAAAATCTGAGTTCCCTTACCTATTCATTCGATGATATGACACCTGATATCCATGTATTTTCAAAAATTCAAAAATCATCAAAAATAATGCCATGGCACTTTGTGTTCAAATTAACAACGACGGATGATGGATTTGTAGGAAAGGATTGAGGCACCTGACGTATTTCCAAACATTTCTATACGACCAACTCAAATTCATGTCCAATAAATATTACGACTGTTTATTTTCTTTTCTGCCACTACGATCCAAGTACCCTTCCAACAAGATTTTACGATCCAAGGTTTGCAGCATGATTTAATCCTGATCTCGAAAACTTGAAATCTTTCCGAAATGATCCGATAAAATTTTTGCGACTTGCTTTCTAAAGGAAAATGGAGTACCCTCATAAAATCATTCGACGATGAGACACCTGCAATAAATTTTTTTCCGCAAAAATTAAAAAATTTCCCAACCATGGCACTTTCTTGCCCAAATTGACAACTACAAGTGATGGATTTGTACGGAAGATTCAGGAATTTGACGTTTTTCAAATATTTTCATACGAAAAACTCAAATTTCTGTCCTATAAATATTACAACTGTTTGTGACCTTTTCTGCAACTACGATCTGAGTACTCTTTCAAGAAGATATTACGTTTCAAAGTTCGCAGCATGACTTTATCCTAATCTGGAGAACTTGAAATCTTTCCGAGAAGATTTGGCTAACTTTTTGCGACTTGCTTTCTGACGGAAACCCGAGTACCCTTATAAAATCATTTGACGATATGACACTTTATATCCACGCTCTTGCAAAAATTCAAAAATTAACCAAAATAATACCATGGCACTTTGTGACCTAATCAACAACGAGGAACCCAAGACTACCAACCCAAGAATCTTTCATCAGAATTCAATGACATTTTTCGACCGACTTTATGACTGCTATTAGAAGGTTTGTATGATAGTATTAGAGGATGAACTCAAAATTGTTCCGAAGTAATTTTCTGACTTATTCTCACGTGTTCCCTGCCTATAATCTGTGTGCTCTTACGAAACTATTCAATTTTCCAAGGTTCAGAACTTCAGTTCCTTTTACAAACTGTCTAAAAATTCTTGACATGTTCGAAAATCGGAAAACCATACTCTTTGTCATTTCCTAGGTCTTTTTAGGAAAAAAAATTGTTCACGGTACGGATGTACCCCTTCTGTTGCTCAAAATAGGGCCCCCCCAATCCAGGAGGATACAACCTCCTCGCGAATCGAAATTTTTTTAAACTTCTGAGCGGGGATGGAACCTAATTCAAACCGCAAATATGTGTTAAGGATTCAGACGTTGATTAAACTCCTATACGAATGAACGTGTTTCTCCCTTGAGAGTTAGATGAAAACTCATTTCCAATTTAATTTGTTCTCGCAAATTTCGGGAGTGGATGGTACCCCTCTTATTCGTTGAACCCCTCTTACTTGTTGAGCTGAAACTCAACATAAGGTCAGCCTAAAATAAAAATTTACGGTTGAATCCACAGACTTTTTCTATATTTCTTCCATATTTTAGCTGAGTATCCACTTAGCCTTTTCTTCCAATTACATATTAATGGCTATGTGAAATACCGCGGTATCAGGTTCCAAATCTTCCTCCATGAAAATTTAATTATTCAATACTTGGATAATATTATTTCCGTATACCCGTTCATTGACCGACCGAAGCACAAGAATAACCAGGAAAACATTTGCATTCATAATCGAAACCATAATAGAAGTCTAGCATCATTAATTTTCTTTCATGAATTTAGGTTATAAGCTGTCTTCTCTTTGAGAAAATATTGGAAAAACAATTCAGACAGGCATCCCGATTCCTATTATGGAAATGGTTTGAAATTATTTGTGTCTCCTTATGCTCTTACTTGCATATATTATTGCTTGAATCAATTGAATTCAGTTACTACCTAGTGTCTGTCTCTCTCTCTCTCTTTTATATAAAAAACTCGCCACTGACACGCCGTAACTGTGCTAGGAATTCAGAGGACGCTCACTGGAGCCTCTCATGAGGAGTTTTAGAGCTTCCTCCCCTTAGGGCCTTCAAAGAGGCTATCTAGAGCTCCACACAAGGGCCTTCAGGGCGTTCGACATGGCATCCCAGAGAGGCCCCAGAGCTTCCTATAGAGGCATTAAACCTTACGCCGAGGCCTCCAGAGCTTTGTGAGGATCTTAAGAGCTCCCTAAGAAGGCCTCTAGAGCCTCCTGTGATTTTTTGAGACTCCTACAAGCCTCCTTCATGCGAAATCATCCAAGGTCTTCTACGAGAAACTACAGAACCTATAACTAGACTCTTCTACAACAGTCTCGGAAGCCTCCTTTCGCACGCCGCACAGTGGTCTGAAACGGCAATAAAGCTGGCCAAAATTAGAATCGCTCATAGAATAACTCCAAAATGTATCCCTTACAGTTTTCGAGGTCGGGCAATCCAAATCTGGAGTCGACATTCAGAAAAAACAAGATGGCGGATTCAAAATCGGTTTTTCAAAAAGTCACACGACACTCGCGAAAATTTGTATTCGGGGGTTTTTGAGGTCGAGGAATTCGAATCTGCAGTCGAAATTTCAAAAAACAAGATGGCGGAGTCAAAATGGCGGACCGTTTCCAAAAAGTCACACGACACTCGCGAAAATTTGTATTCGGGGGTTTTTGAGGTCGAGGAATTCTAATCTGCAGTCGAAATGTCAAAAAAAAGATGGCGGAGTCAAAATGGCGACCGGTTTTCGAAAAAGTCACACGATACTCGCGAAAATTTACACTCAGGGGTTTTTGCCGTCGAGAAATTTGAATCTGTATTCAAAATTTAAAAAAAAAATGGCGGGTGCAATATAGCAACCCGGTTTTCGAAAAAGTCACAAGACATTCAAGAATCCATAAAAAAATTATTTATTACATTTGTCATTGTACAGGTCACATTACAAAATAAACACGCATACTTCCAAACACAGATTATACAGTTTCTTTACTCATTATCAGACATTTCAGAGTCGATGTCTTTGACATTTCGTGAACATGCATGTCACATACGACACTCTGCGACAGCTAACAACAATGACGAAAGTATGCATTGTGTACAAAAAATCATCTAGTTTTTTCAAAGTGTGACCACGAATTCGAATTTCTCGACGTCAAAAACCCCCTGAGTACAAATTTTCGCGAGTGTCGTGTGACTTTTATGAAAACCGGTCCGCCATTTTGACTCCGCCATCTTGTTTCTTGAAACTCCGACTACAGATCCGATTTTCTCAACCTCAAGAACCCCCGAATACAAACTTTCGCGAGTGTCGTGTGACTTTTTTTGAAACCGGTCCGCCATTTTGACTCCGCCATCTTGTTTTTCGAAATTTCGACCGCAGATTCGAATATCTCGACCTTAAAAACCTCTATATGTTTATTTTTTACCGTGTTTGATTGGTAAAAGTATGTGTCATGCGGGGGCACGCTCCTACGGGGACCGTAGACCTGCACGCAAACACGCTCACGAAAAAATTCCATTGTTATGCGTGGGGTACGTAGGGGTATACAGTTTTTGGATATTCTTAATCTGCATGAAAGTTATGAAATGTGTAGAGGACTTTTTCGGCGTTCGTTGTACTTTTCAAACGTTTTTGAGAAAATTTTTCCTAGGCCTCACATGTAGGACATTGTGTATTTTTAATTCTTAAATAACACTGAAAAGTCTTTCAACAAACCTGCAGCTGCATTTTCTATGTTACGCGCACAAATTGCAGGCTTCAGGAAACTGTAACATCGTTTGGAATGTGGTGTTTATTTTGACGTTCCGGAGCACACTTTTCACGACCACTCGAGCAGCTGACTTCGGAGCGTTCCCTAAATCCATGTAGGTAAAGGAGCGCTCTGTCTTTTTCACGTTGAGGTGCAAACACACATTCTAAATTAATTAGTATCATCAGATTGGGATGAAAAAAAAATCTTCGATTTTCTAATTTTTGCCAGCTTTTTTGCCGTTTCAGACCACTGTGCGCCGTCAACAAGGCATCTCAAATTTCAAAGTTTTTTTTCCTTTTTTAAACATTCCTCTTAATACCACGTCATCAATTGTGCAATGTTTTTGTGTAATTTCATTCTCGGTGGTATTCAATAAAGTACAGGGCATGGACGGTCCGGTTGCAGGTTGAAAGGTCTGCTTCTCGTGCTGACTTTGGCATCCACGTAGTGTAAAATTCCACCAATCATTGATACTCTTCCCCCAGAAGACCCTTTTAGCATCGGGCATCTCGCGGCATCCGGCGATTGGTTCGTCTCGTGCTGATCGGTGACCAATCGACGGATGCCCCCTCTGCACTTATGCCCCCATGGCGCTCATCTGCATTAAAGAAAATCTGCCCGCTGCGCGGGCGCATTCTCTTGGCGCGCGGCTCGCTTCGCTCGCAAGTTTGAGCGCGCCAAGGGCGCGCGTCATTCGGATCTCGCGCTTCGCGCTCGGCTTCATACGTGCCTTATTCAATTTACAGTGTAATGCATACACAGAATTACAAATATTGCAAAACTGCTGGAAACCTCCACTTCTATGAAGATTTTTTTCTTCATTTTTGATGAAATTTTTTTTATATTAAGTTTACTTGAGGCTCTACTGGCCTTAAGGAACACATTCTCATTACAACACTCGCCCCTGGTATTTACATCTCGCATAGTTTGGCTAGCAAATTGAATTTTTCATTGTTCAAGAAGCGTGGTCACGATCATAAAAAATATATATATATATGCCGTATTTGGAAAAATTTCATATAAAACTAGTGAAATTTATTAAGATGAACCATTTTTCTATAAATTATCTGTTCTTGTCTTTTATTGTTTGGCTTGAAGATGGAATTTTTTATTTTTGTAAGTACGTTCTCACGATGAAAACGAAAACTATTTTGTCCTATCGAAAAATAATCAACAATGAATTTTTAGAGTTTTGGAGGTTAACAATTTTTGTTCCTTTCATTTTTTTCATATCTCGCATAGTTTTGCTCAAAAATGGAACTTTTCATTCTTGGTAACATTTTCTCCGATTTTAACAATAACCTTTGCATCTGATGAAAAAATGGTGTATATAAAGTTTATAGGTCTTTCTAAAATAAATAATTTTTTTGTTAACATTTTTTCTCATCTTGCATAGTTTGAGCGGAAACATGCATTTTTTATTTTTGAAAAAGCGATTTTTGATGTGCCAAAGCACAATCCAATATGATCATTTTCTCGAAAGGTATAGAGTTCACAGTTTATTTTTCGTTATTTTTTGCGCGATCAAAATTGGAATTTTCGATTTTTTGAGAAAATTCGAAAAGTTGTAAACGATCTTGTACGGCTCCTAAGAAGAAACCTTTTTTTGCTGTTAACTTTTTTTTAAATCTTGCGTTATTTGGCTAAAACTTCTCATTTTCGTTTTTAGTTTTGAATTTTGATAATTCCACAACTCTGACCATTTTGTTTTCATCAAAAAAATCATTAGTATAAATTGTTTCACTTTTTGCTTACTACAAGAAACCGTACTTACGATTTTCAATTCTTGGAAAAAAAATCCAAAAAAATTTTTTAAATGCGCTTCCTCTTTGATTTTTCAAGCAAAACAGCTGGGAAACAAACTCGTCCTTTTCTTTTTGGTTTTGAAAAAATGTGCCAAAGCACAATCGAATATGATCATTCTTTCGAAAGTTATCGAGTGCACAGATAATTTTTCAT